>JACBKR010002540.1:0-34277 GCA_014218235.1 Colocasia esculenta | reverse complement strand
ATAGTTCAACTCTAAATAATATTCCCAAATGACCCACAAAGAAATTCGTACAATGAAAAATGTGATTGGCTAAGATTAATGTGTTTGTGACTTATATCGTAATTTAGGAATAAGTCGGAGAACCCATTAACACATATACATAAATGATTCAATATTAAAATAAAATTATAGGTAGACTCCAAACAATGAGTGTTGATAGCCTATCATAGGATTTGGACTAATGGACAACTTATAGGACATGAATAAATTTAAGTAAGAAAAATATCATGAAAATTCGTAGGTTTAATTGGGCTTGAATTGGAAAGACCAATTAGGGCTAAAAACTAGTTTAATAGACTCCTAAAACTACCCAAATTCGTTCACAACTCTAGTAGGAGGTTTTCTAATAGATTTCCCACTCATATTGGGATGGGAATTCTCAAATGAAGCAAGGGATTAACGAAACTCGGAATTCCCCAATTCCTAGTTACATTAGGACTCCAAACAACCCTAAATCTATGAATACTCTCCGTAAGCTCCTTGGGGATGCGTTTACCATATGTTGGGGTCGTGAGGAGGCTATCAAGGGCATCAGAGGAGGAGGAATTCGTCTCAACCCAAGGCTTCTTCCTCAACTCTTGCTCTGTACAACCTGTGCAGAAGTCTTCCCGTAGGAGCGATCAAAGGTAGGTGATCTCGGGCTCCAACTTAACATGATATATACCATATGAAAGCTCTTCAAGTGTAAGGACCCCGATGCCCAGACCCTCGGCTCCCACCAAGAATCCGAACATCGGGACCACCCGCCACGGATCTAGAGACCCGTAATGGCTAACGGATCGGTCTAACAAGATATGTAATAGAGATAAATAACAACAACACACTAAAATGTACCACAAGTGAGGGGAAAAAGTTCAACACTAACGTAATAGTCTAGTACAGTCCAAAATTAAATAAAGTACAAGTGCTGAAATAAAAGGGAAAGAACACGTCCCTTAGGGGCATACCCTGAGGGTGAAGTACACAAACTTGGGGAACACTGCTCACTAGAGACACTTACTACCCCGTCTCCTCAGTCTGCCGCAGAGGGAACTGCTGTGAAGTCTCACCGGCAAAGAGGGAGTGAGCTTCACGAAGAAGCCCAATAAGGACTACCAATCTCCCAGTAGTTTTAACAGCAGAATAGAACTAAGTGTAATAAATAAATAAAGCAGTAAAGTCTATTCTACTAAACATAGTTAAGTGCGGAAGCGTGCAAGAAACTACATGTTCAACGATCTAGGCTACATGCGGGACCGGAAAACCCATGTAAAATACAGCACCAGAGAACCCAAGGCTGTAACATAGACAGTCGGGACTGCCTGGACAAACACACTAGCTACAGTACACTACATTAGTCAACCGGTCAGGTGCGCCACGTGCCTTACTGTCGACCAACGCTCCATGTTTAGCACCTCCCGTCAGAGTGGGACGTGGAACTAAAGTAACCACAACTGCCGTAGTCTGGCTAGACTATGGTCCCACGCCTGACCCCTATAAATGGTTCCGGAACTAAGTAGAGTGAGGCAGTGAGAAAGGACTAGCTGATCTGCGATGCATGAGCTACCAATGAACCGGCGTCCAAGACATAGCTAAGAGAGCTATACAAATGACTCTACGCCGTTGTCCCCACTGTTTTCCCCTCCGCTCCAAGTCCGTAACTCGAGCACACCCACTGCTCGGAGAACTCCCTCTAATAGGTGCGCGGGGATGGGGGTCCTAGGTAACGGTAACAACTTGTCTCACGGACAAGACCTCAAGTGCCTAGCACCAGGTGAAGAGATACTAGAGTAGCACTGCACTAGGAACAGCACAGGTGCCAAGAAAACCGAGTCGCAGCGGAAGCAGAAAACTCTGAACTACAGGTTGCCAAGTCCCCTCTCAGACTGAGAAGACGACGCATAGGTTGTCACCACCTGAAGGCGACGCTCGGCCTGTCGCAACCTGGTCATAGAGGCGACACAGAACTAGTCACGATCAGGTCGTGACAAGGGCATTGTCATGACCACCGCCAGGGGCCCAGGTGACCACCTGAGGCCTCTCACAACACACAGAGAAAAGCACAAGAGAAGGCAACATGAAAGCCTGCCGCAACCATGTCACGACAAGGACCTTGTCGCGACTAGACGGGTCAAAGTAACAGCCTGAAACCCCAACCCACAATAGTGTAAACACTAGAACAGAAGACGCGCCACCCTATCACCCGGACCAGAATGCGACAGGGTGGGCGTCGCTTCCTAGGCACTGAAGGCGACGTGTCGGGGTGTCGCGACCTGAGTTGCGACACCAACAGTGTCGTGACCACAGGTTTTGCACACCTGTGGACACCCCCTTCAGGCCACACTCCACCCATACATACACATCTTGGGGAGGGGAGCATGTATGGTGAACTGAAAAGGCTATTCAAGTCCAAACCACCCTCAAGGAAACCCCAAGCATGCATAGAAGCCAACTACACTCACATGAGCCTCACACCAACACATGAAGCCCCCAACATCCCAAATCCATACAAGCATGCAATACACATATCACATTCCACAAAAGCCAATTGAAGTATGCAAAGCACCTAACATGATCCCTAGGCTTGGAATTGGGGTTTGGAAACCTAGCGTGTAGAACTAGATGGAGGTTTGGCGTCGCTACCTCCAAATGAAGAACCACCCCAGAGGGGCCTTCTCGTAGGCTAGCACCCCTCCACCTCTGAGCTCCAATTCCCACGTTCGTGCCGCTCACAAACCACGAATGATCTCCTTCAAAAACCGATGGAGGAGATACACCATGGAGGAAGAACAACCCACATAGAGCAAAGAAGAGAGTGAGAGGGAGAAACACAGGTTGAATACACAAGATCAACACAATACAATCCAAAACATACCTCCACAAACCACCACACACACACCCAAGCCTTCCCCAAGCACCCCATAGAGCAACCAAGCCTCGGATCGCCAGAGAGGAAAGTAGCACCGGGCAAAAGGGCGAAATGGAGGTTGTGCTCTCAGGCTTGGGCACTTAAAAACACACGATGAGAACGTGACACATTGCCTGTTGCATTCCATGAAGTGAACGTGACACCATCATCGTCGCTATGTCATGGTCAAGGTCAAGCTACCCAGCATAGACGCCACGTGTCGACCTCACAGGTCTAACACCAGATCGCGACGTCTGACCCGTCGCCTCCCCACTGTCATAGGTTGACACCCATCATCACAAACCAGACAGCAAGACGACAAAAGTGCATGCTGCGGTCAGAGGGTGAACGCGACAGCATGCCCGTCACGTTCCCAACAAGAAAGCGATGACCACACTGTCGCCTTCAGAAGGCGACAACCCAAGTGTCACTACCTCCGACAGATGGCAACTGGCCAAAGGCAAGTAGGGATGTTACATCAAGTCTACTTTCATTTGACCCTATTTTTCCCAATTTGCATTGGCTATGTAAGAGTATTAAGCATTTTCCCATCGTCGTGTAGTTTTAGAGTTTTTCTTGTTAACCTCATGATTCACGCATCCCCAGGTCAAATTAGGTGAAATGAAACCATACGGTTCTTCCTATCCAAGTTTCTAACAAGTTTCATGTTGATCATTTCATTTAAAAATACCTAGAACCTTGCGTTTACAGACAAAACACAAGATCGCACAACCAAGTCTACGATCTATCTGCCTGTTTAAATCGCGCCCGCCAGGGGTCATCAAGTGGCTTAAATCACGAGAATTGACCTTTGCGTTGCGAATTGAATAAGATTTTCCAGTTGATAACATGACTTATAGGTTTACCCTAACCCCCATATGCTTCAGTTTGCGGTGACAGTCAGTTGTTGTGAACGTACGACGCTCAACCCTCTCAAATTTCAGTTGGAGCAACTTTACATCAAAGAAAACCATACTTTTCTATATAAACCATAGAGATCCATGATGACTAAACCCGTCACAATTTCTAAATCCTACCAAGACTTTTTTTGCCAGTCTAGGTCGTATGTCGTGCATGTTACATTTAGTAGAAAGTATATTGTTTAGTCTGTCAAGTGGCCTAAAAGTTATCAATCCATAAAAATACTATAATAACATGAAATTCTATTCTAATTGTTCCTAATGAATTGCTTGATTCCATCTATCGTATGATTGCTATATTCTACCTTCATGATGTAGGTTGATATTAACCTGGAAGTATGTCATCTTAAAATACTGAAAGGAATGTTGCTTTAATTGCATGTTCTATACTGGGTCATCATCTTACTTGCTTTCTGTTGTGTCAAACTGATGGATTGTGATATTGAGACATGTTCTACACTACACACTTGCACATATAGGCAGCCCTTTCTTGGGGAATTAGTGTAGCAACCCTAAATTTTTGGGAAAATAAAAAATTTAAATATTTATATTATTTAATTAGAAAATCAAATAAAAGGAAGATGTATTAAATCAACTAGGAAATCAAATAAGAGAGAATTAAACAAAACCCATTAAAAGAAAAAGAGTAATGGGCTTTGCTATATTGACCCATTGGAAATTAGTGGGTCAAAATTGGGATTATAAGATGGGGAATAATAGGAAAATACCCTAATTTCGTAACTAAATTATTACTTAATTAGAAAAGGTGTTTTTTAATGCATAAATAGCTAATTTGAGTAAGACTTGGAATCCTAAAACCTACCCTGATTGATTGGTCACGAATTTGGCTCTCTCCCAACCAATTAGGAGATCCTTGCTTAAAAAGGGGAGAAGAAATTAGAGAAATTCGTAATAAAGAGGAATTAGAGTCATAATAGGAAATGAAAGGGGAAAGCTTAAATACCCTCCTAAAAACCCTCATGGCCAGCCCTAGCTCATGCAAGTGGTTGCTGGACCAGGAGGATAGGCCAGGAGGAGGAGAAATCGTGGAGAAGGAGGAGCTCTTACGTTCTTCTCCGAGTTCTTCACGTTTTGCCCTAGGAGAGAAAAATCACCAAAAGTAGGCATTATTATGAGCATAAACCATGAAAAGTTTTCTGTAGGATGTCTCGTCTGTTAGGAGAAAAGCCCTTTGGTTTCATATTTTCTCATCAAGCAAATCTCTAGTTCTAAATTTTCAAAGTTCGGTGAACTTAATGACCCCGAACCCTCTTCTTAAATTCATATCTTCATGTATATCATCCCTCATGCCATGAGATTTTTACTGTAAGTATTGACGGATGTTTGCTTCTTTAGCCCCTGAAAGCCCTAAATTCCATCCACCATGTTTGCGAATTAAATCTTGCATCTTAACTATTTCTAGTATTCTATCCTCCATGTTGTTCTGATTAAACCATGTCGAAACCATGACTGTTTACCAATTCCTAATTACTGGGAATACTATTGCATGTCTGGATTCGTTTGCAACTTATTTCATGATTTTTCATCACTTGTACAATTAGTTCTATATTTTTGAATCTCTCTGTGTCAAGAAGGAAAACTCTTGGACCGCAATCAAAGACATGTCTGCTTCCTGTCAGACTTGGGCGCAGACCACAAGAACGCGACGGCCTGATAGGCTGCGTTCAGTGGTCTGGTTGTGACAGTCTGTCAGTCACGTCCTGAACGCGACATGCATCGCCATCGTGATCGCTATGCCTGGCCTGACCGACTCGTCGCGACCCATACATTCCCCTATCACGTTTTGACTACCTGTCATGACTGACCCGTCGCTATCCATCTAAACACCTATCGTGATCTACCCTGTACCCGTCGCGAGCCTTACTGGGCTGCGTCACATTCACAGGATTTTGAAGAAAAACCCCAGATTTGAAATGCTCTAATTGTCTATTATACTTATACCCTTTAATCCCTGTTATACCCGCAGTAATTTCACTTAATATGCATTGAACATTCTATGTGATTTAAAATACATACATACGACTAATTTTCCATCTATGATTTCATGTCACATGCACACACTTTGAAACCATCCAAATATGGCTTAATTGGCGTGAACATGTTACATAATATATCAGGTAATTTATGTAATTAAATTGCCTCATGCTTAATTTCTACATGTGGACGTTTTCCCGCAATGTTTTGGAACACCTATCTTGACGCTCCACTGTTCTAGAACTCCTCTAGAACATCGAGCACTTGTTACTATATATACACACTCTCTTGACTTGGACGAACTCTCCGTCGGATATTCCTTCTGTCGGACTAGTGAGTCTTGTTCAAGACCTCCGTAAGTCTCCTCTGTCCATAGGTTCCCACATGGTCGATGAGCCGGTTGTACCCTAACACCTATGATACCCCTTTAGGGATCGATATGATCCAAATGGCTATTAGAAGCTCACTCTTATCTTGAATCACGCCGAACCTCTAGACCTGTGCTTAACATGGCCAGTGGTAGGATCGTGAATTCCCCTGATGCCAACACCGAGTGTGCGTGTTGTGCAACTGTTACTCTCTCCTGTTTACTCAACATGTTACGTGCAATGTCCACTAACTCTCGTCTATACTCTCCTCGCTCATCTATTCACATCACTCTGCTATCTCATCTATTCACATCTATTCAGTATCTCCCATAAAAATCAAGGCATGGGATTTAGTATTCATGGAGAACAAGAATTATGAAGAGGGTTCGGGGTCAAGAGAGTTTCAGAACTTCGAAATTTAAGAAGAAAATATTGGCTTGATGGAAAATTATGAATTTGAGGTTTTGTTCCTGATGCATGGAACAATCTACAGACGAAATATTAGGATTTTTGCTTGTGAGAATGCCTACCTTTGACTCAATTTAACTTCTAGGACTTAGAACTCCAAGAACGAAGGAAGAAGCTTGATGGATCTTCCTCTCCTCGATTTCTCCTCCTCCTTGCCTCTTCTCACGTCCAACAACCTTTGGCAACGAGCTAGGTCGGCCAAGAGGTTTTAAGAGGTGTATTTATATTAATACAAGTTCCTATTCCTTTTTTATATTCTAATTGCTCATTAATTACGAGATTTCCTAACTCCACCTTCCTTCCTTGCTTTCCAACCTCTATTTAGGTTAGGAGGGAATCTAAATTCGTGCTAAATCAGAAGGGGTAGGTTTAGTAATCCTAATCAAACTCAAACTTCTATTTTTTATGCATTAAATACCTCTTTTCTATTTTAGTAATATTTTAGTTACGAATTTTGAGTATTTCTCTATTATTACCCTTTTTAAAATCTCTATTTTAGCCCACTAATTTCTAATGGGTCAATATAGTATAGCCCATTACCCTTTTCTTTTAATGGGTTTTATTTAATTCCCTCTTATTTGATTTCCTACATCTTCCTTTTATTTGACTTCCTAATTAAATAATATAGATATTTAAATTTTTATTTTTCCAAAAATTTAGGGTTGCTACACTCCATACCCGTTTACTTGCAACTACCTCGCGTTTGCTGATTCCGCGTTGGGGCGTGACAGTTTTGTGGTATCAGATCCTAGGTTATTCTTAAGTATAGGATGATCTACGTTAACCTGCCTCGATTAGAGTCAATTACCCTACCTATGTGAGAGGTGGTTTGAGCCAAGGGTAACTAGCTAAAATAAACTCACGCACGCACAAATTAAGTCTCACATCGATATCATGACAATAAATATTCTTTTGTAGGAACTAAGCAATCAAGATGACTGCTGAATGTGCTCAAATGGGGGCATGCAACAAACCATCCAAGAGTTGACTCGTGCCATCATCCAAGCTACCCAAGGCGGGGGTAATCGTGCTGGTGCAGGCGATCTGCATCGTAACTTCAAAAGTCTGAACCCCCCAGGTTTAGTGTATCCACAGATCCAGATGAAGTCGAACACTGGCTGAATGAAACGGAAAGGATTTTTCGTGTCATGCAATGCGCAGCGGGAGATAAGCTACTGCTAGCCACTTTTCAACTGGAGAAGGACGCCCGCGCTTGGTGGGAGTCAGTGGAAGCAACTAGGGAGAACGGTCAATTCACCTGGACCGAATTTAAAGAAGCTTTCAACTCCAAGTACTTCTCCGAGCGTGTCCAAGAAAGGAAGGCTACGAAATTCGCTACTCTGAAACAGAGGAGCCTGACTGTGGCTGAATACGAGGCCCAATTTTCTAGGCTGGAAGGTATGCGGCACACCTGGTAGCTACTGAAAGAATTAAGGCTAAGCACTTCCTCAACGGCCTTAAGCCACAATACATCACCAATTGGAACCTCTCGACATCCAGACCTACGCCGAGATGATAAAGAATGCTTAGCTGCTGGAAGATGCTACGGACTTCACCGACCGTTAAAATGGAAGTTCGTGAAAAAGGAAATGACCTCGGGTCAATCATCTGCTAAGCCTAACAATGGCAAGAAGCGTCCCTTCAACATCACGGAGGGATCCGGCCAAGAAAGGAAACTGAAGGTCTTTGTACCCAACACTCCAGCCAAGAGCAACTGCAAGCATTGTGACAAGCCAGGTCACATTGCTGATGAGTGCTGGAGGAAAGTCGGTGCGTGTCTGCACTGCGGAAGTCGCGAGCACCGCATCCCCGATTACCCGCTACTGAAAGAGAATGAGAGGCGCCCTAATGCGCCTAAGAAACAGGGCCGACTGCAAGCCTTCATGATGAGGAACCTGCTATGGATGGTGACATGGTAGAAGGTACCCTTCAAGTTTTCTCATTATCAGCATTATTTATTGATACTGGAGCCACTCATTCATTTATGTCTCAAAACTTTGCTGATACTGTGAATGCTAAACCTATATCCATGGGTGTGAGGTCTCTATCACAACGCCACTAGGTGAAAAGGAGAAATTGAACAAATACATTCCCTCTATCGATGTAATGATCGGAAACCATAACCTAAAAGCTAAACTAGTGTGTATGCCATGGAAGGCTATGATGTAATTTTGGGAGGACTGGTGTTGTCCGCATAGGGGGCAAGTGTCGACTGTAAGAAAGGGAAGGTTACCTTTAGGGACTTTCCTAAATTGTCATTCTCTGGGATTAGACATAAGAGACGGATGTCTCTAGTACCCGTTTACTTGCAACTACCTCGCGTTCTGATATTCCGCGTTGGGGCGTGACAGTTTGTGGTATCAGATCCTAGGTTATTCTTAAGTATAGGATGATCTACGTTAACCTGCCTCGATTAGAGTCAATTACCCTACCTATGTGAGAGGTGGTTTGAGCCAAGGGTAACTAGCTAAAATAAACTCACGCACGCACAAATTAAGTCTCACATCGATATCATGACAATAAATATTCTTTTGTAGGAACTAAGCAATCAAGATGACTGCTGAATGTGCTCAAATGAGGGGCATGCAACAAACCATCCAAGAGTTGACTCGTGCCATCATCCAAGCTACCCAAGGCGGGGGTAATCGTGCTGGTGCAGGCGATTGCATCGTAACTTCAAAAGTCTGAACCCCCCCTAGGTTTAGTGTATCCACAGATCCAGATGAAGTCGAACACTGGCTGAATGAAACAGAAAGGATTTTTCGTGTCATGCAATGCGCAGCGGGAGATAAGCTACTGCTAGCCACTTTTCAACTGGAGAAGGACGCCCGCGCTTGGTGGGAGTCAGTGGAAGCAACTAGGGAGAACGTCAATCACCTGGACCGAATTTAAAGAAGCTTTCAACTCCAAGTACTTCTCCGAGCGTGTCCAAGAAAGGAGGCTACGAAATTCGCTACTCTGAAACAGAGGAGCCTGACTGTGGCTGAATACGAGGCCCAATTTTCTAGGCTGGCAAGGTATGCGGCACACCTGGTAGCTACTGAAAGAATTAAGGCTAAGCACTTCCTCAACGGCTTTAAGCCACAATACATCACCCAATTGGAACCTCTCGACATCCAGACCTACGCCGAGATGATAAAGAATGCTTAGCTGCTGGAAGATGCTACGGACTTCACCGACCGTATAAAATGGAAGTTCGTGAAAAAGAAATGACCTGGGTCAATCATCTGCTAAGCCTAACAATGGCAAGAAGCGTCCTTCAACATCACGGAGGGATCCGGCCAAGAAAGGAAATGAAGGTTTTGTACCCAACACTCCAGCCAAGAGCAACTGCAAGCATTGTGACAAGCCAGGTCACATTGCTGATGAGGCTGGAGGAAAGTGGTGCGTGTCTGCACTGCGGAAGTCGCGAGCACCGCATCCCCGATTACCCGCTACTGAAAGAGAATGAGAGGCGCCCTAATGCGCCTAAGAAACAGGGCCGATGCAAGCCCTGCATGATGAGGAACCTGCTATGGATGGTGACATGGTAGAAGGTACCCTTCAAGTTTTCTCATTATCAGCATTTATTTTATTTGATACTGGAGCCACTCATTCATTTATGTCTCAAAACTTTGCTGATACTGTGAATGCTAAACCTATATCCATGGGTTGTGAGGTCTCTATCACAACGCCACTAGGTGAAAAGGAGAAATTGAACAAATACATTCCCTCTATCGATGTAATGATCGGAAACCATAACCTAAAAGCTAACCTAGTGTGTATGCCCATGGAAGGCTATGATGTAATTTTGGGAGCCGACTGGTTGTCCGCATATGGGGCAAGTGTCGACTGTAAGAAAGGGAAGGTTACCTTTAGGGACTTTCCTAAATTGTCATTCTCTGGGATTAGACATAATAGACGGATGTCTCTAGTCTCCGCCATAAAAGCCACAACATGATGAGGAAAGGTTGTATTGCTTTCCTAGCAACCGTAGTTGTGGAAAAGAAGGGTGCTAAGATAGAAGACATTCACATAGTTCAGGATTACCCCGATGTGTTTCCGGAAGATCTGCCAGGGATTTCCAGGAACATGATGTCAACTTTGCCATAGAGTTGATCTCTGGAGCTGCCCCGGTATCGCGTCAACCGTACCGGATGTCACTGCCGAGCTAAAGGAGTTGAAGAAGCAACTGATGGAGCTATTAGAAAAGGGGTTCATCAGACCAAGTACTTCCCCATGGGGAGTGCCTGTGCTGTTCGCCAAGAAGAAGGATGGATCGATGAGGCTCTGCATTGACTATCGACAACTCAATAGCTCACCATCAAGAACAAATACCCACTACCTAGGGTCGATGAACTATTCGACCAATTATCTGGAGCTCAATACTTCTCTAAGATCGATCATCGATTTGTCTATCATCAAATGAGGAACAAGGATGACGATGTCTTCAAGATGGCTTTCAGGAGTAGGTACGGGCACTATGAATTCATTGTTATGCCTTTTGGTCTAACCAATGCTCCTGAAGTCTTTATGCAACTATGAACAACATATATCGGCCATACGTTGACAAGTCCATGGTTGTCTTCATCGACGACATCCTCATTTATTCAAAGACCAAAGAAGAGCATGAAGAACACCTGAAGATTTCCTGCAAGTCTTGTGAGACAACAGACTATATGTAAAGCTTAGCAAGTGTGAATTCTAGCTCGAAGAAGTATCCTTCTTGGACCATGTCATCTCTAAAGACGGCATCTCCGTTGATCCCTCCAAAGTCGAAGCTGTGTACTCAACTGGGAGAGACCAACCAATGTCACACAAATCAGAAGTTTCTTGGGGCTGGTTGGCTATTACAGGCGGTTCATCAAGGACTTCTCAAAGATCACCGTTCCTCTCACGCGTTTGACATGAAAGGAGAATCCATACTCTTGGAGTAAGAGTGTGAGAAAAGTTCCAAACTCTCAAAGACTGCCTTACCTCAGCACCTGTTCTTGCTCTGCCAATAGAGGGAGAAGGGTTCTCTGTCTACACCGATGCTCAGGAATCGGGCTAGGTTGTGTACTAATGCAAAAGGAGAAGGTCATTGCCCATTCTTCAAGACAACTGAAGACACATGAGCCAACTACCCTGTGCATGATCTGCAGTTGGTGGCCGTGGTCTTCGCCCTAAAGATCTGGAGACACTACTTGTATGGAGAGAAGTTCACTGTCTACTCAGACCATAAAAGTCTGAAGTACTTGTTCTCCCAGAAAGAACTCAACATGAGACAAAGAGATGGCTAGAATATCTGAAAGATTTTGAATTCAACATCCAATACCATCCAGGCAAGGGAAATGCCAGGCTGATGCCCTTAGTAGAAAGCAATGGCGTCTGTCTCAAGTCTAGTCCTTGGCGAGATGCAACTACTAGAACAATTCGCAAGGTTAAACTTAAATATTAAACATAGAGATGATCGAGTCTTGGTTTCCAATATCAAGATTCAATCTGATCTACTGGAGGAGATCAAAGCTCCAACAAGACGATGATCCATCTTAGTTCGCATCAAAGAAACTCTAACTGAAAGACCGGACTTTGCAATGATTGAAGACGGATGGCTTGTTTTCAGGAAGGACATGTGTTCCCGATAATGAGAACTAAAAGAGAAGATAATGGTTGAAGCTCACAAGACAAAGTATACTATTCATCCAGGAGGTACCAAAATGTATCAAGATATGAAACGAACGTTTTGGTGGCCGAACATGAAAAGAGAAGTAGCTGAACATGCCGCTCACTTCCTTACTTGCCAACAAGTAAAAGTGGAACACCTGCGCCCTAGCTGGCTTGTAACCAAGATAAGCCTAGCAGGCACAGGCATGCACGACACCCCTTCTGGAAACCCCCAGAAGGGTCGTCGGCCAACACCGACACACAAGGCACGACCGAGAAACCAGAACACCACCAGACAGAATAGAAATCAACGCTTTTCTATTAATCGATTGGCCGATAGACAATCGATTATTAGACAAACGCAAGCCTCCTAGCACGGCCGAGAGACATGGCCACGAAGGTGTCACCTTCTGTCACTGAACGCAAGGAGGCAACCTTCCGTGTTCCCTACCAGAAGGTCCTAAGGGCAACCCTACCCGGGGCATAAGCCGACATGCCAGCCGAGGCCACAAAAACAACCGAGGCGCGCCAGGTCTTGTCGCGCCCTCCACACCCATCGTGATACCATCATGACAGAAATGGCAACCACGACAAGTGGGTCGCGCCGGGGAAAAGTGTCACGATAACCAAGTTGTCACGACAAGGCAATGCGCCGCGACAAGCTTGTCACGATAGGGCTGCGCGTCGCGACAACAGCATGTCGCGACGGGCAACCGGGTCGTGACACGACCTTATCACGATGGCCACCCGCGCCGCAATAAGGTCACATCTGACCGGGGCGACGCCTCCTCTGATGTCGCAACCCGCTCGGCGGTCGCGACATCAGCTAGAAGGTAGACCGTCGGGATGCTACATCCCGGGTCGCCCACACATTACAAAACACGCAACCATAGGGCGGGGAGCATGGAGAAAGCTATTAAAGCATGGATTCACCCTAAAGAACTCCAAATCCACCCCAACAAGAAAGGGCACAAGAAATCCCTATAGATTAGATGAAACCAAACCCCCAAGGGGCCTTCAGGACGAGCTTGCCACCTCCTCCTCACTCCCACGGCGCCGCTCCTGCTCCGTACGAGCCGCCGGCCGCTCCACCAAGCTCCACCGTCGGAGAGGAAAGGGGGAACCTTCCCCTCCTCGGAGAGGAGGGAAGGGAGAAAGGCTAAAGAAGGGGAAGGGAGAGCCGACCAGGCTTTTAGCCTTCGGCCCTCAGAACGCGACAGGGCAAGGTGTCGCGTTACCAACCGTAACGGACGACCGCCCACACCGTTACCAGAACGTGCCCATCCAGGGTGCCACGACAACTCGACAGGTTAGTCTGCCACGCCTGCCACTCTGACAGGCGCCAGACGACCAAAAAGTTGAAAGCAATCGCGACCCGTTGACCGGGCGCGACAAGAACGCGATGCAACCACTGGTTGCGACCTGGATGACTGTCACGACGGCCAGCTCCGTCGCGACACTAACGTGTCGCTAAGGCCGGATGCGTTAGTGGCCAGTCATCCCACACACAAACGAAAATCCGAAAAGCCCGAGATGTTATAATACATCCAACAAAAAATAATTTCGACCTCGAAATTAAGGGTGAAACCCAGTTGGAGGAAACAACAGGTGCAAAGCCACCACGACCCTGCCACAAAGGGAGTGCCAAACCAGACATCCGACATCTCACAGAGCGCACTCCAATCGGTGCGGAGCACACAAATGGATGTCGACAACTCCACAGGCATGGCGCGCACCAAACTGACCAAAAACACTGAAACCGCCAGTCGAAAACCACACGCCTGAGCCTTCAACAGCCCACAATGTTGAGACCAACCGGTCCAGTAACTCCATCCTGTCCCCATGACTAGACAAAGGTCCCAGTTACTGATGGTAAACCATGAAAATGCCAAGGGTCATTCACAAGACTCCGCTAAATGGCTTCGTACATCTAGCAACAACTAGTACCTACGACAAGGCCAAACGAGAGCTTCTTAATGATTACCCAAAACCAAGCGAAAACACGCACGTGGAGAAAACCACGGCAAGCTAGCCAGTGTCTGCCAGTACCACTAGATCTCGCCCAGATCATCCTCGTACTCCAACCAGGACACTCAACGACTGTGCAGCCACAAAAGCTAAAACACCTGCTCCATAGGCACACGCGCAGAGGCAAAACCAAGGAAGATGTCTGATGTTGGCAAGGCCAAGCAACTCAAGACGTAGGCAACCCGACAGAAAACGAGACAACTGCAGAGGTCAAGGGTAGCACGTCGACCTTAAAGAAATCCAAACTGAAACAGGGTACCCCAACCGAACACACTCGCTCCCCAAGGAGAGAGGGGAAACCCGGACACTGGCCACGACCAAAGCCTGGCATACCATCGATAGGGCTAACTAGACGAGGCAAAGCAGCCACCCCATAGCGGTAATAGTACAACCACAAGGCACGGCCAGCACAAAGTGTCCCAGAGGCGGAAAGCTCAACGCCTCGAACACCGAGCAAACTCGTGAAGTGATGCACGAAGCTTACGATCAGGACACACGGCACAACACACGGTGTCAACACAAGCACCAGAAGCCACCTAGGGTGCAACACAATGCACCAAGGTTTCAAACGGAATAGAAGAAACCACCTGATCACGAGCACATGGTGCCACCACAAGCACCAAAACCAGGCAAGATGCAACATAGTTGCACCAACGGCCGAAGCAACACGGCTAATAGGAAGGACTCTCAACAAGAGACCTGCAAAAAGCCACCCACAAGAAATCGCAAGCCAAAAAGGGTAGAATAGGCCGCACAGGCCATGAACCCTCAAGGCACAAGGACACAGGACATCGAAAAAGAAACCCGCTCAAGGTGCAGTACAAAACCGTACCAACGGCCTGAAACGATTCAAGGCCAACAGGAAGGGACTCCCCACCAGAGACCCACAAGAGAAAACACACAAAAATCCATCAGCTTCAAGAGCGCAACAACTACATTCGCTTTGAGAAGCCCATAACACAAGGCACCACTCCCACCACGCAGGCGGAGAGGGCCACACACCAAACGATGACAAGTGCCTCCAAGCACAGCTGAGGCACAAACGAAAACACACATCGGGACGATGCCTGCACAAGCAAGCCAAACGAAGAACACCCGGTGCCACCTTACACTGAACATAGGGCCACTGCCCTACATCATCCAATCAAGCGACAAGAAACCAGCACAGCAAGAGACGGGGCAATAGAACACCACAACCGATCGCACCCCAAAGAAACCATGCGCATGAGGGGAGCAACCAGCTCAACCTCAAGGCAGCACAAGGGGATGGACCTTCACCACAAAGGTCGCCACGGTCCGCGACATGGCACCAAATGCCATGTGAAAGCACCACCACCCCGAGCAACCACGGAAAGCAAGGGAGGAGAACTCTCACAACGAGTCTCTTCCTCACGTAGGGGGAAACCACTAAACAAGACTGGCACTTCCACAGAAGCACAACCAGCCAGACACCCATGGCACTCACCAAACTACCATCTGGCAGAGTCCACAGGTGTGCGAGAAACGAAGCCAACCTCTCGACCATGGGGACACCCGAAGTCCCACTAGTATGGTCGAGAACGCCCAAACGAACAGAAAGACAACCTGGCCAGCACAACGGCCAGACACATGGTCAAAGGCACCACACCTTGTGTCACGACCCGATATTTAGCAGCGGAATAAATACCGGGTGTCGTGAACGATACAAACAGGCGTATCACAGTTGAATAACACAGAGTCACAATTGAATATAATAACACATCCGAGACTATAATATGGTCACCAAAAGTATACACTTTATTCGATTCCATTCAACTAGATACAACCTCACATAAGAAGAACTCACTGAAAAGTGTTTATTAATCAAATATCCAGGTTTCTCTAATACATCAACTACTCAATTGTCTATTTCCAAACTGACAACTATTCATATGAAAGGTGCTCTTCACTCTTGCCCTGTCCCATCGGACTCCACTGGTTCTTCATCACTACCTGAAAAGGGGCAGGATGATAGGGGTGAGCGAACTAGCTCAGTAGGATTTACATCTCAATAGTGTGCGGGCACTGATATACATGATTAGCATTTTAAATGGGCAGATATGCACATGAATATGATGACAATGCATGCTTTTCTAACAAGGTGAATAGCAGAACAGAACAGATATCATATCAGATCAAATGTCGAGTTTCATATACAATGAGCAGATATTTCATGAGTAGAATCGTATCAAAACATTGGCCATATTCAAACAGATATCATGCGTTCACATGAACAGGCGTATCATATCATATCAAGTCAAACTTATCATATCAAACAAAGGCACATTTTCACAATCATGCATGTCAGTTGTGCTATGCCAAGCGCCAAGAGTCCATACTCCCGCGGTTAATAAGTACGTTGGGGCGCTCCTCCCCAGGACCAGACAGGGCCCCTATTGCACAGGCATTGGATCAAGTTTTGGACCGGAGTCCCACGTTGTGCCGAACAAACATATTCATATTATGGCCACGGAGTTTCAATGGCAAGTACGTAGTAAAAAGAACATGATCATTTATAGAGTCAAGGAATGACAAACAGCTCAAAAGAACAAGGCAGGGTAACGACGTATCTTATGTTTCATAATTCATTAATGTCTTGACATGAGGATGTTTCTAAAGACAAATCATATGTACAACATGTGCTTTCCAATTTCCCCAAGAAGGGCATGCCTATTTGTGCAAAAGTGTAAGTGACAAGTCACAGATCTTTCATAGCATGTATGCATATGACAAATAATTAATTGAATATCGGAAAACATGTAACTATTGAAACTCATATGCAAATCATGACATTAAACCACTACACAAGTCCATACCAACGTGTATTCATCCCCGTAAACATCATATCTTATCTTATCAATTGACAATAGGTAAGATCACAAGATAATCCAATGAACATAGGGACAATCAAAATTACACATTAGAATCATATTCATATCATTACCATTTTCTTCAATGGGTTGATGTATTTTAGGTCCATGCATACTATATAACATCATGCACATGCTTGTAGACATCATGGAATGATCAGACCCAAAATATGCAGAAATCTTGTAAGGGTAGGGTCGACCCTAGATCAAGTGGTGTCGACACGATGCTTCAAACACAAGACAAAATAATGCAAAACTGGTCAAGTAGTGTCAACACTAGTCCAGGTAGTTTCGACACAGTGCCTCACATACAAGGCAAAAATGTCAAGTAGTGTCGACACTAGTCCAAGTAGTGTCGACACTAGAGACAACTCCTAGAACACCTTCTGGCCAAGCTGGGACAGGGTGTCGACACTAGCCCAAGTAGTGTCGACACTAGAGGCCTTCCCGAAACACCTTTTGGGCTGTTTTGGGATAGGGTGTCGACAATAGCCCAAGTAGTGTCGACACTAGTGCCCTTCCAGAACAAAACTTATAGGTCATGTGGAACCCGAAAACACCTCTCATGTAGCGATTCACTTCCAACTCTTATAACTCTCTAAATAATGACATTTGGATAAAATGTTCAACACAAAAGATGAAGAGGACAATGAGTGGAAGAACTTTATGTTGAGGGTTGATCTAAATCGGTCTCTAATCTAGAGAAAACATATGATGAACAGAAAGTCAAGTGTAGCCCGAAATCGCAGTTTCGTGCAATAACTCATTCTCATGCCTATAACTCTCTAAACAAAGACTTTTGGACAAAGTGTCCAACATAAAAGATGATCGTGACTTCAAGTAGAAGAACTTTCATGAAGGAAATATAGTCTAATTCAGTCGTGATTCATGTGCATAATCAGAAGAACAGGAAAAAGCCCAAAACGGACACGACTTAGGGAAAACGACCAATACTCCATGCATACTCAATGAAAATTGGGCAAATAAAGTGGAAATGAACATAGACTCGATGCTCTACATGATGGTATAGGTTTTCTTTAATCTTGGCCCGAGAACACCTACCTTTACGAAGATCTAAAACAAGCCGATGTTCTGGATTGAACAGAAAATGCAGGGGATGAAGCTCCGGTTCCCAGCCTTTCTCCTGCTCCTCAGAAGTTCTAGCCTGCCTCCAAATGACCCCAATTCGTTGTTAAACCTTCCCAAGAGTTTGAGGGTGAGTTCTTATAGATTTAGGTGTAGTTAAGAGTCCTAACGATACTAGGAAAGGGGCTACGAGCTCTGTTTCCTAGTTTCCAGGAAATCTGGGATTCCCTTACCCAAAAGAGGTAGCAAAGGCTTAGGAAACCACCAATTGGGGTTGAGTTCGGTTTTGGCTTACCTTACATGACTAATCATCCATATTTTACCCTATATTGCCCTCCTTAATTACTGCATAATTACATACACGAATTTCTGGGTCCTTTCTATCCTAGTTTGTTTATATCCTTGGGCCCAATGTGCTCTATTCGCCCAATCTTGTTAATGGGTCGTTAATACATGGTGTTGGAAGTCTCTCTAACATGTTTATTTACATTATCCTCCTTTATTTCCAAAGTTTTTAAATCACTAAATTTCCGGGGTGTTACACCTTGACCGACAAAGCCCAAGTAGACTGTCACAAGGACAGTGCAACTGGCAACGGCGACATCTCATCTTCACAGAGAGAGAGCAGCGACAAACAAAAACAACATAAGGCAGCTTGGGGAGGACCTCTACCCAAAGCGCCAAGAGCTGTTCTGGGAAAACATCAACAGAACGCAGCCCAAACAAACAGCCAAACACACAGCCAACAGAGAGAACACAGTAGACAGCAGAAGCAACACAAACTGGTTCTGGGAGAACCTCGACCAGAACCACCAAGGCGCCATTCTGGAAAAAACCCACCAGAACGTAATGACCAACACAACAGCAGCACACCTCAACCTTGAGGTAGCACAACAACCAGTAGAAACAAGCCCGGAACAGTCCTGAGAGTGAACCTCACCAAGACAACAACCAACAATTCTGGGAAACCGCAAAGAACACATGGCATTCAAGTGATGCACCTCAACCTCGAGGGCAACGTAACGGCAACAACCAGACAACATAGACCTCAAACCAAGGAGGCAATACAGCGGAAGGCTTCAACGAGCACAGAAGCAGTCCCAAAGGGAGAGGAACTCTCACTAGGACAACAAAAAATAGTTCTTGGAAACACCACCAAAACACAGTAGCCAAGCGATGCACCTTAACCAGAGGGCAACGCCACAAAAACTAGAAACGAGCACAACAATGTTCTGGGGTAAACCTCACCTCCACTAGAACCAATGGAGAAGAACTCTGGAGCACCTCACCAGAGCTCACAACCAGTCAGCGCAAGGCCGACAACAACCATAGCCAAGTGTCGCATCACTCAATCAGCAGCGCAACACAGCACATAAGCATCTACTTACCTCGAGCAAAGACGCCGACTGAGCAGAGCACAGCACCCAATGGCGCACAGGAACACAAGGCCAAACACAACACACACCCCAACAACAAGGGGGACATCCAACAAGGACACACCCCTACACAAGGGGACATCTAACAAGGACTCACCCTAACAACAAGGGGACTTCCAGCAAGGCAACGACACCTTCTACAGGTTCTGCAGACCATAACCCTGCACCAGTGAAGGCCACACCACACGTAGGCTCTCTTAGCCTTCACGACACACCCACACAGATGCACAGGCTGAGGACGAACCCAACCGCAGCACAAGCCCCCCGACTCTCTTTAGGTAGGGACTCACTGTCACAGGAGTTCATTGCCGGACGGTCGTGGTGGCAGTTTGTTCGCCGTGCGTTGCTAGCAGTGTGAGTTGTGAGCATGAGAGCTCTTGTACCATGAGTTGAGAGTGGCCTTTTTGCAAGTCCTCGTGGTATGCCCCTTAAGGACTGCACCTTTCTTTCTATACCTGTACTTTTATTTGTGACATGTTGTACATACTTTTTCTTATTAATGTACGAACTTTCTGTTATAGTTATTTGAATTCATTACTTATCTCACTGGACTAAATTCTAACCCTTCCGGGTCTTCGGATCCGTGGGTGGCGTGCGACCTTCGGGGGTCCCTGGCAGGGGGTCCGAGAGGTCGGGTCGTGACAGTGGTATTAGAGTTCAGGGGTCCAACGAGATTGTAATGAGTTAATAACTATGGCTGTCCCAAAGAAAGGTACTCGTGCGCTACAGCCCGTCCGTGTAGAGTTGCTTTTAGGTGAGCATTTGGCTCCTTGTTGCAGGTGGCTATCTTTCCAGTAGGGTCCGAGTGTGAGCTGCAGGAGAGTGTTACTGCTGTTGCTGGGTGCGCGTGCTGCGAGCGTGGTTTTGTTTCACAATAGCACAAAGTATAGCAATAGCACAATGACTATGGCATAGCACTTTGTTGTCAACAGACAATGAGAGAATATAGCACTTTTGATTGTCATTAGATTAATCTAGATAGTATGGCACTTGGATGTAATGTCGACATCCTGATCATTTAACTCCCATGGGCACATCGCACTTTCGGTCGCTCTCCCTAGGACCAGATCGGGCCCCATTGCGCTAGCATTGGTTATATTGTTTATCTTTAGACAATCAGTCAATGGCCAATATAGAGTACAAGGAAATAGATGAGAGCACTAGATGAATTGACGAGATAGTAGAGTGAACGTGAAAAGATGATCGAGTAGAGCATAGATGAGAGCTAGTGGACATTATACGTAACACGTCGAGTAATCAGGCGATTGTAACAGTTGCACAACACGCACACTTGGTGTTGGCAGTCAGGTGGAGCTCACGACTCTACCACTGTCCATGTTAAGCACAGGTCCAGAGGTCCGGTGTGATTCAAGATAAGAGCGAACTTCTAATAGAAGTTTGGATCATATCGATCCCTAAAGGGGGTAATAGGTGTTAGGGTACAACCGGCTCGTCGACCATGTGGGAATCCATGGACAGAGGAGACTTACGGAGGCCTTGAACAAAGACTCACTAGTCGGCGGCGGAAGGAATATCCGACGGAGAGTTCATCCAAGCAAGGGACTGTGTATAAAAACAATTGCTCGACGTTCTAGAGGAATTCTAGGATAGTGGAGCGTCGGTATCGGTGTTCCAAATCATCGCAAGAGTCGTAAACAAGTTCTTTTTAAAATAAGGCAATTAATTCCAATAATTACAGATATGTTGTGTATCATATTCATGCCAATAAGCCATATTTGGATGGTTTCGAAGTGTGTGCATGTGTCATGAAATCATGCATGGAAATTAGTCATTTGTATGTATTTAATCAACATTAATTGTTCAATTTATATTAAGTGAAATTATTGCGGTTATAACTAGAAATAAAGGGTATATGCACAATAGGCAATTAGAGCATTGCAAATCAGAGGGTTTTCTGAAAAATCCTATGAACGCGATGCACCCCAGTAATGGTCGCGACGGGTTCAGGGTAGATCGCGACAAGGGCTTGCACTGATTGCGACAGGCTGTTCAGGACAGGCACTGATATCGCGACAGAGACAGGAGGGAACGCGACGGGTCGGTCAGTTCAGGCACATAGATTGCGACCGCAAACCTGTCGCATTCAGAACGCGACGCACCTATCTGTCACGACCAAACCCCAGAACGTGGCCTATCGGGCCGTCGCGTTCTCAGGGCCTACGCCTGAGTCCGACAGGAATCAGACATGACTTTGGATTGCGGGCCAAACTAAAATATTTGACATAGGAGTCTTTAGAAAATAAGAACAAATAGCACAGTCGATGAAAAATATTGAAACTAGTTGCGCATTGTTCTAGACATGCATGAGTACTTACAGTAAAAAGGAATTTGACAACAGTTAGGGTTTCGACATGCTTTATTCACATCAAACATGAAGTACATGATACATTGAACAGTAGAGATGAACGATTTAAGTCACAAGATAGGATGGACTAAATTTAGGGCTTTAGGTGCGAAAGAAAGCTAACAACCCTCAGAACCTCCAATAAAAATTTGAGGCTTGAGGTTTAGGGAACATGGAGATCAAGAGGTATGAAGGGGGTTCGGAGTCATGTATGTTGCAGAAGTTTGAAAATCCATAACACGGATTGGGTTGCAGGAAAAACTATGAAATTTTAGGGCTTTGTTCATGATGATGGGAAAACCTACAGTTAAATTTTCTTAGTTATGCTCTTGAGAATGCCTACCTTTTGTTTTTCTTTCTAGGGTTTGAAGATGATGAACTCGGGAAGACGCTTTGATAGATCTTCCTCTCCACGATTTCTCCTCCTCTTGGCTTCTCCTTCTAGTCCAACAACCTCTGGCACGAGCTAGGGCCGGCCATGAGGGTTTTAGAGAAGTATTAAGCTCCCACTATTCCCTTCCTAGTTTAAGTAATTCCCATTTAATTCGAGTTTCCTATTTTCCTCTCCCCTTTTTAAGCAAGAGATCTCCTAATGGGGTAAGGAGAGGGGATTTCGTGGCCAAGTAATTGGGGTAGGTTTAGGATTCCAAATCTAACACAAACCACTGTTTTTATTTTAATACCAATACCCTCTTTATTTAAGTAATATTTTAGTTACGAATTTAGGGTAATTTTCCATTATTCTTTTTATAAATCCAATTTTCGGCCCACTAAATTCAATGGGTAAATTAATAAAGCCCATTACTTCTTTTCATTTAACGGATTTTATCTAATTCTCTTTCCATAATTCCTATTTAATTATTTCTAATAATTCAAAATTTTAATATTATGCAAATTTTAATTTTTAATTTTTCCAAAAATTCAGGTTGCTACACCTCCCCCTCTTAAAAAGAATTTGGTCCCCAAATTCATATGATCATTCAGGAGAGAATGTCTTACCGAAACGATGGGGTAGTTCCGTCTGATGATTCATTCCGGTTCCCATGTGGCTTCTTCTATTCCGCGGTTATTCCATAAGACTTTAACCACATGGATGGGACGGTTCCTGAGCTTGTTGTACCTTCGTTCCAGTATCTTGGCTAGCTTCTCTTCGAATGTCACATCTTTGTTAACACCAACTTCTCGTGGCGAATGATGTGGGTAGGGTCATAGACTATTTCTTGAGCATGGAGACATGGAACACATTGTGTACACATGCCGATCCGGTGGCAATGCCAGTCGGTATGCAACCTCACCAATCTTTCGAGTACCTCAAAAGGACCGAGAATCTAGGACTAAGCTTCCCTTCACACCAAATCTTTGGATGCCACGAGTAGGTGACACCTTTAGGAATACATGATCACCGACTTGAAATTCCAAGTCTCGCCTTCTTTTGTCCGCATAGCTCTTTTGTCTGGACTGAGCAGTCTTAAGCCGATCTCTAATCACTGAATGTCCTTTGTGGTATGGCACCATGTCGGGCCTAGCCATTGCTGTTCTCCAACCTCATTCCAGCATGCAGGGATCTACAATTCTTACGTAGAGTGCTTCGACGGTGCCATCCTGATGCTCGCCTGGTAACTGTTGTTGTAGGCGGAACTCAATAAGGGATAGATGCTCGTTCCCAATATCCTGGAAGTCTATAGTGCAAGCTCTCAACATGTCTTCCACTATGGTTGGTCCTTTCAGTTTGCCCATCAGTTTGTGGACGGAATGCGGTACAGAAAGTTGAGTTTAGTACCAGTGCACCTTGCAGTCCTTTCCAAAAATGAGATGTGAATCTAGGATCTCGATCCGAGACTATGGAGATGGAACACGTGCAATCTCACTATCTCCTTGACATATAGGGCGGCTAGTACACTCTACCGACCACTTACTCTTTATGGCTAGGAAGTGGGCAGATTTGGTTAGTCGGTCTACAATAACCCATATGGCGTCGAGTCCACAAAGTCTTGGGTAAACCCATGATGAAGTCCATGCCAATGCTTTCCCATTTCCATTATGGGATATCTAGCCGGTCTGAGTACACCAGCAGGACGTATGTAACATCGCGTGCTTTTCGGATCCCTATGGGATCATGTGTGTGTGGTTGTGGTGGCCATTGTGAGCCAGTGTGGTTGGGTCGTGTGGTGTGTGTAGGTGTGGTACAGGTTTGGTCCTGAGATAAAATAGAACCTGCTGTAGTTGATAGGGAGTGACGGCCAGATCTAGACGTTGACTGTCTTGCGGGACCATCGAAGGTGACGCCAATCCTATGAACTTAACGGCAGGCTATGGACGTCTATTGTGACGGTTCCCTAACGGCATTAGGGTTGACGCCAACCTGTGCGACATGAAGAATATAGGTCTACCCGAGGACAGTTTCCTCAGCCCATTCTCCCTCTCCCTAACCTGTTTCATGCCCTTGCTTAACTATTACTTCCAACAGTTGCAGAAGGTAATTGGAGGAGCGTGAAACACGAGGCTGGGTGACGAATCGGCCAGGAAATGCGGAGAGCGAGGTGTAATCGCCGTAGGAGCTCGCGGAGGGTTTGATGCGAAGCAGGAGAATTTAGGAGGTTTAAGAGTGTTCTGAGGTAGGGAATGATCCCTTTAGTTCCTTTAGAACGTGATAATGCATCTGGAACGCATGGATCTGCATGTTAATTGTATTTTTGGGTAAGGGTATCCATGCAGGGTAAATGGGTGGTTTGAGCAATTTGAAGAATGAAACATGTAGTTTCGGTTTGATTGGCATGCATGCATGTTAGAGGAAGTGTTTCCGTGTTTTTCCGCGAGGTTTTAGGGCCGAGGACACTTGCGGAGTCGGCCTAGGGTTTCTGTAAGAATGGTAGGAGGAGCTTGGTGTCAACATCGATTGACGCCTGGTTCTTCAGCTGGGAACTAGACTGCCAGATCCCTTTCCGTTCTATTCATCGACGGCAGTCGATGTTGCCCCAGCATGTGTTTATTTAAATATTGCCATACAGAATTATCGGTATTGCAGTGTATGGTATTTGTGGTGCACTGGGTGCACGTGGTAGCTGTAATAGCATACAGGGTATGCAGTTAGCTAGTACTTTACGTGTTTACGTGGTGTTCACGTGTGGTGAATACCAGTACACGAGGTTGTGCGAGACATCACGTGGTTTGTGTGACTTGCACGTGGTTTTGTGTACGTGGCAAGTAGTACGACGCCTACCGTGGTTACCTCTCTAGTTGGGTGCCCCAGGTTCTCTTGTGAGCCAGGCTGTTAGCTCGGGGCTTTGTCCGGTACTTGTGTTGTACGTCGAGGTCTGTGTCGTCTGACCTGGACACCCTCACTCCTGCTGTGGTTAAGTTGTACGTCCGGTGTGGGAAAGATGATAGTGGGACAGTGACTGCCGTACTTGTCTTTTAGTCACTTGTACCACGCTCGTAGTTGGGGGTACGGACACCAGTAGTCGACACTGGTCCCCAGCTAGTCCTTTTCCAGTGCCCCACTCTAGCGAGCCCAGGCCAGGGTCTCTAGAGGTGTCAGGCATTGGCCTGCGACCGTGTGGTCCGCAGGTGGTGGTGTTTAGTTGGTCTCCACAGTTGCTTGACCTTTTAACGTGGAGCGACAGCTGGACCTTTTGTCCGTGGCTGCGAGACTGAGAGGTAGACCTGTGTTAGCTTGTCCGAGTCAGTCTCTGGTGTCGCAAACCAGTTCACGTGGCTCGTGTGTGGCGGTCTCTACTTTAGCTTGTACACATGTATTGGTTTGCCGTTTAATTATTACAGTTGTTTTCATAGTCGGCAGACAGTGAGTACTTTTACAACTTTTATATTCTGCTTAGCTGTTCTATGAATTGTTAGTAATGTTTACTGCTTTCGTACCTGTGTTTGGTTTTGCTCAGTGTTGGAGGAGTTCCCTACTGAGCCAGTGACTAGAGAGGCTCACCCCTACCCCACAGGTGAAGGCAAGGAGGACGTTTCTCGACCATCGTCCAGTTAGAGCCGCGTCGTTGCGGTGCTGGGTCAGTACCTCCAGCAGTGTAGCTCCGGCAGTGTAGTATAGCTAGTTTGTTTACTTCCTTCAGTTGTACCTCGAGGTATGCCCCGGGCTCTTGTAGTTTCTTTCAGTTTTGTGAAAATATGGCTATGTAAACTTGTGAAATATATATATGAAATGCTGTGTTCCTTTGTGTTTACATGGACTGTGGAGTGTATCCCTTGCGAGGCTTCGGCCCGTTCGCGGGAGGCAGACTCGGATCAAGTACGTTACCGGTTTAAAGGACTTAAACGAGGTGTTCCATCACAGTTGGTATCAGAGCAAGGTCCGTGTTAATATAAGGGAATTAGAAGAAAGATACATAGCCTTATCTTGGTCTTTGTACACTGCTGGTAGGGGCCCTGGTTTCTGATAATTTGTTGTTTTGTTTTTTTTTGGTGTTTTGTTTATGTAGAAGTTTGAAATGGTTGATAGAAGAGATTGGGGTGGTGGAGGAGATGATCCAGAGGAGAGCACACAACGTATGATATAGAGGATTTGGGAAAGCCTCACGGTTATTCGGGCAAGGATGGATCAGCAGGCGCGATGCCGCCAGCACCAGTCCCCCAGTTGTCAGAGGGGCTGTACCTGAAGTTCCTGTACCACCACCGCTAGGGATGGAGTTACCTTTTGTGCCACCATCACCACCTGTAAGAGTAATGGAGGAACCAGTGATGCAAGTAGAAAAGTTTTGAGATTGCAGCCGCCCACTTATACGGGAGGGCCAAATCTAGATACAGCGGAACACTGGGTTCATGAGATTGAGAGGGTCTTTGCGACCATAAGGTGCCGGCAACAGATAAAGTTGTGCTAGCTGCCTATCAGTTGCGAGTTTTGCATTGGAATGGTGGCGATTGAAGATGTAGACCACCTTTGCAGGTAGAACAGAAGAGGCTATTACTTGGCCGGAGTTCTTGATGTATTTAACGATACATTCTTTCCGATTCAAGTGCACTAAGTAAAGAGAGAGCAGTTTCGGTCACTCTAGCAAGGTAACTCTTCAGTTTTAGAGTATCAGATGCAATTTATGGCACTTAGCCGATATGCGCCTTACGTAGTATCGGATAATAATATGATGGTTGAATATTTTATTAGAGGTTTAAGAGTAGAATTGCAGAATGCAATAGTGCCACTCATGTGTAAAACAGTGGAAGAAGCAGCTCAGAGGGTAGCTACGTTGGAAAGGTCTATTAGAAACTCGTCAGGTGGGTGAGTCAGATTCAGGTGGTTTTCGGCTACCGCAGCAGTCAGTGGATGCGAGTAAGGGTAAAACACCAGCAGGACCTTCTTCATCAGGTTTTGGTAAGTGGGGTCAGAAATTGAAGCAAGTATTTAAAGGTAAATGGAGAGGATGGGAGGTCGACACCAATTTCAGCAAAGTCGTGGTAGACCAGAGGTGGAAGAGTCGCAGCAGAGTACTGCCAGACAGCCTATTATTCCACCAGGGTATAGATGTTATAATTGCAATCAGCCGGTGCATTTCATCGCAATTGCCCTATCCGAGAGAGTATGGATATGGAAGAGGTGTGCAGCAGCAGCAGCCGCAGTAGTTTCAGCAGCCACAGGCAGGTCGTGGCAGAGGAGTACCGCAACAGCGGGGATGGGGCCGGGTTATGGCTATCACCCGAGCCCAGGCGAAGGCATCGAATTGATAGAAGGTATTATACCCCTTTATGATTATTCAGCAAGAGTTTTATTTGATTCAGGTGCCTCTCATTCTTTTATTCCGAAGAGTTTCTGGATGGTATGACTCATCTTTAGAAGAAAAGTCTTGGAGTTAGTAGGGGGTTCCTTCTGGTGAGTTTATACTCACTTCGAGCTATATAGATGAAGCTCCTATTGTGATTGAAGGGATTCAGATGCGGGTTAGTTGTATGCCCTACAGTTGATAGATTATGATATTATTTTGGGTATGGATGGCTTGAGACTTATGGAGTAATGTTAGATTGTAGAAAAAAGAGGATCAAGTTTTGTCATCCTAATGGTGCAGTATTTGAATATCAAGGTATGCCTTTTTATACCTCTAAGTTCCTAATTTCTGCAATTAAAGCTAGAATGTTGATAAATGCTGGATGTGTGGCTTATTTAGCCTCGGTGAGTTTGGTAGAAGCTAGTCAGTCAGTAGAAGCAGTTCCCGTGGTTAGGGAATTTGCCGATGTTTTTCTGAAGATTTGCTTGGTTTAGCTCCACATAGAGAGGTGGACTTCACTATTGAGTTGCTGCCAGGTACCATGCCGATTCTAAAGCTGCATATCGGATGGCACCAGCAGAACTTAAAGAATTGAAAAAGTAATTAGAAGAGTTGTTGCAGAAAGGGTTTATTAGACGAGTCATTCCCCGTGGGGAGCACCGTTGTTGTTTGTGAAAAAGAAAGATGGAAGTTTTCGTATGTGTATTGATTATAGAAATTAAATGATGTGACCATTAAGAATAAATACCCATTACCGAGGATAGATGATCTGTTTGATCAGCTTCAATCGGCAAAGGTTTTATTTCTAAATTGGTTTGAGGTCTGGGTATCATCAGTTGAGAATAAGAGGAGGATATAGATAAAAAACTTTCAGAACCAGATATGGTCACTATGAATTTGTGGTTATGCCATTTGGGCTGACTAATGCTCCCGCAGGTTTTATGGATCTGATGAATAGAATTTTTCATCCGTATTTGGACCAATTCATTGTGGTCTTTATAGATGATATTCTAATTTATTCAGCATCTGAAGAAGAACATGCAGCTCATTTGAGGTTTACTCTGCAGTTGTTAAGGGATAATAAGTTGTTTGCCAAATTCAGTAAGTGTGAATTTTGGTTGAAAGAAATTCAATTTTTGGGTCCATGTTATCTCAGCTAAAGGAGTAGCAGTGGACCCAAGTAAAGTAGAAGCGGTGATGAAATGGGAAGTGCCTAAGACAATCACGAAATTAGAAGCTTTTTGGGGTTAGCAGGTTATTATAGGCACTTTAATTCGAGATTTTTCTATGATTGCGGCACCATGACCAAGTTGACCAGAAAGGTGTGCATTTGTGTGGTCCGGTGAATGTCAGAAAAGTTTATGGAATTGAAGAAAAGACTTAACATCACCATATTGATGACATTACCGCAGGAAGTGGTGGTTTTGTGGTATACACAGATGCTTCAAGAAGAGGACTTGGCGCAGTGCTTATGCAGCATGGAAAAGTAATAGCTTATGCATCCAGGCAATTGAAGCCAGCAGAATAGAATTACCCCACTCATGATTTAGAGTTGGGCAGCAGTTGTGTTTGCCTTAAAAATGTGGAGGCATTATCTGTATGGCGAGAGATTTGAGATCTTTACAGATCATAAAAGCTTAAAGTATATCTTCTCGCAGAAGGATTTAAATCTCCGTCAACGTAGATGGATGGAATATTTAAAAGATTATGATTTCAGTTTGGCTTACCATCGGGGTAAGGCCAATGTTGTAGCAGATGCTTGAGTAGAAAGGCATATATAAATCTGATGATGATTAAGAATGGAAGTTGTATGAAGAGATAGTGGAGAACTCCTTGTATGTGCCCAGTAGTCAGCGGCGGGCATACTAGCTGCTAGTGCTGTAGAGCCGTCTTTGTACTGACAGATTGTTGAGGCTCAGAAAGTAGATATAATTTAGCTGAGATTGTAAAAATGGAAGGAGTTACCATTGATGATAATTTGTGGTTAAGTTCAGAGGCAGGTTATTGTGCCAGCTGAAAGAGAGGTAAAGCAGCGAGTATTAGAGGAGGCTCATAAATCTAGGTACACTATCCATCCGGGTAGTACTAAAATGTACCACGATTTGAGGAAGTATTTTTGGTGGCCTCATATGAAACAGGAAATAGAAGAATTTGTTGCAAGATGTGCTATCTGTCAACAGATTAAAGCAGAACATCAGAAGCCTGGAGGTCTATTGCAACTGTTACCCATTCCACAGTGGAAATGGGATGATATTGCGATGGACATCGTGGCAGGCTACCAAGAACAGCTTCGGGACATAATGGCATTTAGGTGTTTGTTGACAGATTGACCAAAGTGTGCAGATTAATGGCAGTAAGTATGTCTTGGACAGTGGACAGATTAGCGAAGGTTTATGTTGATAGAATTGTTCCACTGCATGGTATTCCAAAGACTATTGTATCTGACAGAGATCCAGATTTACTTCTGGTTTCTGGAAAAGTCTACCAAAAGTTAATTGGCACTGAGTTGAGATATAGCTCCGCTTATCATCCCAGACAGATGGTCAGACAGAGAGGACAATCCAGACAATGAAGATATGTTGCGAGCTTGTTGTTAGTTTGGGGAGGTAACTGGGAGCATCACTGGGAATGGTTGAGTTGCCTATAATAATAGTTATCATACCAGTCTTGGGATGGCACAATATGAAGCTTTATATGGAAGGCCATGTAGAACCCCATTGAACTGGCATGAAGTGGGAGAAAGGGAGTTAGTGGGTCCTGAACTGATTCAACAAACACAGAAGTAGTGAAGCTTATTAAGGAAAAATTGCAGGCAGCTCAAAGCAGGCAAAGAGTTATGCAGATAACGGAGGAGACCACTTCAGTTTGAAGTGGGAGATTTTGTTTTCTTGAGAGGTTCCCGAGTAAAGGTATTATGAGATTTGGCAAGACTGGAAAGTTGAGTCAAGGTATGTGGGACCTTTCCAAGTGATTGAGAGAATTGGGGAAACAGCTTATAGGCTGGATTTGCCAGCAGATTTTGCGGATTGTCCATGATATATTTCATGTTTACATGTTAAGGAAGTGTATTGAAGATCCAGCTCACATAATCAGTTATCAAGGTGGTGACCTAAGGCCGGATATGACCATGCCAAAATATCCGGTGCAGATCACTGATCGAAAGATAAAGAAGCTTAGAAATAAGAAAATTGAGCTAGTTAGAGTGAGATGGGAAAATAGATTGGGAGGTGAGGATACCTGGGAGTTAGCCGATGAGATGGCTAAAGGGTATCCCTATATGTTTGAATAAGGTTTTGTATTTCTTTTTGGATGATAGTATTTGAAAAAGTATATATTAAGTTGCTTATATTTGAATTATGTTATGATTTTCGAGGTCAAAATTTTCTTTTAGATGATAGTAATGTAACATCGCGTGCTTTTCGGATCCTTATGGATCATGTGTGGTGTTGGTTGTGGTGGCCATTGTGAGGCCAGTGTGTTTGGTCGTGTGGTGTGTGCAGGTGTGGTACAAGGTTGGTCCTGAGATAAAATAGAACCTGTTGTAGTTGATAGGGAGTTGACGACCAGATCTGGACGTTGACTATCTTGGCCACCATCGAAGGTGACGCCAATCCTATGAACTTAACGGCAGGCTATGTGGACATCTATTGTGACGGTTCCATAAACGGCATTAGGGTTGACGCCAACCTGTGCGACCTGCCGAATATAGGTCTACTCAAGGACAGTTTCCTCAGCCCATTCTCCCTCTCCCTCGCCATGTTTTCATACCCCTTGCTTCCCTATTACTTCCAACAGTTGCAGAAGGTTAATTGGAGGATCGTGAAACACGAGGCGGTGACGAATCGGCCAAGGAAACGCCAGAGCGAGGTGTAATCGCCATAGGAGCTCGCGGAGGGTTTGGTGCGAAGCAGGAGAATTTAGGAGGTTTAAGCATGTTCTGAGGTAGGGAATGATCCATTTAGTTCCTTTAGAGTGTGATAATGCATCTGGAACGCATGGATCTGCACGTTATTGTGTTTTTGGGTAAGGGTATCTATGCAGGGTAAATAGGTGGTTTGAGCAATTTAAAGAATGAAACATGTTGTTTCGGTTGATTGGCATGCATGCATGTTAGAGGAAGTGTTTCCTCGTGTTTTTCCACAGTTTTATGGCCGAGGACACTTGCGGAGTCGGCCTAGGGTTTCTGTATGAACTGGTAGCCGAGGAGCTTGGCGTCAACATCGATTGCGCCTGGTTCTTCAGCTGGGAACTAGACAGCCAGATCCCTTGCCGTCTATATTCCATCGACGGCAGTCGATGTTGCTGCCAGCATGTGTTTATTAAATATTGTCATACAGAATTATCGGTATTAAGCGGTGTATTGGTATTTGTGGTGCAATGGGTGCACGTGGTAGCTGTAACTAGCATACAGGGTATGCAGTTAGCTAGTACTTTACGTGTTTACGTGGTGTTAACGTGTGGTGAACTACCAGTACATGAGGTTTGTGCGAGATTCACGTGGTTTGTGTGACGTGCACGTGGTTTTGTGTACGTGGCAAGTAGTACGATGCCTACCGTGGTTACCTCCAGTTGGGTGCCCCAGGTTCTCTATGAGCCAGGCTGTTAGCTCGGAGCTTTGTCCCGGTACTTTGTTGTACCATCGAGGTCTGTGTCGTCTGACCTGGACACCCTCACTCCTGTGGTTGAGTTGTACGTCCGGCTGAGGGAAAGATGATAGTGGGACAATGACTTCCGTACTTGTCTTTTAGTCACTTGTAGCGCCGTAGTTGGGGGTACGGACACCAGTAGTCGGACACTGGTCCCCAGCTAGTCCTTTTCCAGTGCCTCACTCTAGCGAGCCTAGGCCAGGGTCTCTAGAGGTGTCAGGCATGGGCCTGCGACCGTGTGGTCCTCAAGTGGTGGGTTTAGTTGGTCCCCACAGTGCTTGACCTTTTCAGGTGGAGCGGCAGCTGGACATCTGTCCGTGGCTGCGTGACTGAGAGGTAGACCTGTGTTAGCTTGTACGAGTCAGTCTCTGGTGTCGCGAACCAGTTCACGTGGCTCGTGTGTGGCGGTATCTACTTTAGCTTATACAATTGTATTGGTTTGCCGTTTAATTATTACAGTTGTTTTCCGTAGTTGGCAGACGGTGAGTACTTTTACAGCTTTTATATTCTGCTTAGCTGTTCTATGAATTGTTAGTACTGTTTACTGCTTTCGTACCTGTGCTTTGATTTTGCTCGGTGTTGGGGTAGTTCCCTACTGAGCCAGTGACTAGCGAGGCTCACCCCTACCCCCATAGGTGAAGGCGAGGAGGACATTTCTCGACCATCGTCTAGTTCAGAGCTGCGTCGTAGCAGTGCTGGGTCAGTACCTCCAGCAGTGTAGTGTAGCTAGTTATTTACTTCCTTCAGTTGTACCTCGGGGTATGCCCAGGCTCTTGTAGTTCTTTCAGTTTTTGTGAAAATATGGCTATGTAAACTTGGGAAATATATATATGAAATGGTGTGTTCCTTTATGTTTACACGGACTGTGGAGTGATATCCCTTGCGAGGCTTCGGCCCGTTCGCGGGAGGCGGGACTTGGATCAGTAAGCGTACCAGTTTAACGGACTTGAAACGAGGTGTTCCGCACAACGTAGGTGTTCGCTTTTACTTGTTGGCAAGTAAGCCAGTGTGCGGCATGTTCAGCTACCTCTCTTTTCATGTTCGACCACTAGAATGTTCTTTCATGTCTTGAACATTGGTACCTCCTGGATGAATAGTATACTTTGTCTTGTGAGCTTCATCCATTAGCTTCCTCTTCATTATTCATTGTCAGGGACGCATGTCCTCCCTTGAAAGGCAAGCCTTCCATCCTATATCATAGTGAAGTCCTGTCTTCAGTTAGTGTTTCTTTACGCGAACCAAGAATGGATCATCATCTTGTTGAGCTTTGATCTCTTCCAACAAGTCGGATTGAATCTTGATGTTTGCAACCAAGACTCGATCATCCCTATGTTCATATTTAAGTCTAACATTGTGAATTGTTCCAATAGTTGCATCTCGCCCAGGACTAGACTTGAAACAGATGCCATCAGCTTTCTACTAATAGCATTAGCCACGATGTTTCCCTTGCCTGGATGGTATGAATGTTGAAGTCGAAATCTTGAAGTATTCCAGCCATCTTCTCTGTCTCATGTTGAGTTCTTTTGGGAGAATAAATACTTCAGACTTTTATGTCTGAGTAGACAGTGAATTTTCTCAATACAAGTAGTGTCTCCAGATCTTCAAGGCGAAGACCACGGCGCCAAACTCTAGATCATGCACGAGGTAGTTGACTTCATGAGTCTTAGTTGTCGAGAAGAGTAGGCGATGACTTTCTTCTTTTGCATCAGTACACACCTAGCCCAATCCCTGAGGTATCGGTCTTGTAGACAGAGAAACCTCTCCCCTATTGGCAGAGCGAGAACAGGTGTGAGGTCAGGCAATCTT
>JACBKR010002539.1:0-34353 GCA_014218235.1 Colocasia esculenta | reverse complement strand
CCATAGTCTGCAAAATAAATAACTCAATTAGAACCTAGGTTACTATATTCTAACTATTCTCCCTATTATCTTCCATCTACTATTAGTAATTTTATTATATATGGACAATTCCCTATGAAGACTTTGCAATGATGTGACGGTGATGGCCTATCCATGTACAGTCTCAACCTTGTGCTCTGATACCAATCTCTGTAACGACCCTCTTCATATCGGTACGATTATACCAATCCCCATCGGTAAAAGGGCGTCGTCACAGTGGGACATGTACCCAACACTGGTGATAGGTTGATATGTACCTGGATAGCAATAGAGTACAGCGGAATAAAATAAACAACTCAACTCTTAACCCGTCACCAACACACATTCCACAATCTAAATAGCAAATGGAAAGACAATGTCCACATTAATACAAAATAAATAGAACTACAATACCCAAATATTGTCCATACAATAATCCTTTTGTGCAAAAGAAAAGTACAACTGGTAACAGCTCCACAAAATAGTCTTCTATATGATGATCCTCGTCACGCTTCCTTCTAGTGCACGATACCTGTCAACCTGTACGCCGAAGCAAGAGTGAGTCCAAGGACTCAGCAAGCAACACTACCCATAACATACACGTATAAGTCATAGGGGTTTTACATACACATTTACAATTTTCAAAACATGGCATACTAGTCATTTCCGAGGTTTCAACCTATCATGAAAGTTTTACAAGTTTACATGGATCATGCTTTCAGATTTTGTAGGAATAAAATTTACCTATCACATGCTCTCTATTCAATTTACTTATGAAACTTGTCTTTAAAGAACCAAGACATGAGAGCTACTAACATGAACATTGTGCAACATGAAAGGAAACACAACTAGCATGGATCTTACATGTTTTTAGACAAATACATGGACATTTCTACATGCTTTAGGTTGCTGATTTCACATGATTCAATGGCTATAAATCTACACATGAGAGCTACAACGTTGCTTAAAACATATCATGTGAACAAACAATCATGCTATCTTGTACCCTTTTCCCCAATTATCCAACATGGATCCTAGACATCTTTGCTCATAATAACATGATGCTAATAACATAAATTCACTGATTTCACATGATTTCAGATTTGTCTTGCATGGGTTTCAATAACATACTCTCGCATTTTCAGTTTCACATGATTGCACACTTACTCGTTCACATTGTTCGCTTTTACACATTTGACATGTACACATGTTCACACTTACACAATTTACTCATTTCCACATCATTTTCTCTTCCACTTTCACTTATCACATATCACGTCGATTGCACTTACCACGTGCATCTGGGCACTTACCACGTCCATGTTCACATATCCACACTTTAGTCATTTTTCATTACTTAAACAATTTGCCATGACACATAGTCCTAACCACCAGTAGAGGACACTAACAACTATCTCATAGCTCGTGCTCATTCCTTAGCACAGCTCTCAACACAACTCATAACACACACATGACACAACTCATACACATACTCACCACCTAGGCAATACAGCGGTGAATCTTGGTAACTGCGCAGACCGGGAGAAGCCCTCTCCACCCTATCCAGTGGTACTTGTCCACCTCCGGGGTTTTCCAATGCCTTTGGGACAAACTTATATCACATGGAGCCTTCTATAGGGACTTTTCTATATACGGCTCCCGATGCCTCTAGGGTAGCAGTGTCACATAGGCACAACTTTTACACTTTACTCATACCGAGTTTTAACATGTATTTTACATATAACACTCATATCTCCTTCGTTTTTCTCACGCACAATGTGTCTTTGTTTTTCTCCTAATCATGCTACTACAGATTTCAGGAGTTTAACACAGTAAATACACTAATCAGTTGGTTTCAAGTAATAACTATCCGCATGATAGAACATACGTAATTATTACATTTCACATGAAATGCATAACTTTTTATTTACTGATCCAAATGACCTGAAATTTTAACCACATGCTGTTTTTCGGGTTCAAGATCATACACTCAAATTTTCAGATTTTTCTGAGCTAAATAAATTTACAGAAAATAAAACACCTAATTAGCATGCTATTGGTACTTAAGTTAACATGGGGTTTAACACATCTTGTAATTTAGCCACTTGCTGTTTAAACATAAGCTACTAACATATGCAGGAATTGAGGATACAAAATTACCCTAATTCATACATCTATGGATTGAACCCTACAAACCATTCTTGCATGCTTTTATTTTACCAACCGAGCTTATTTACAAATTACACAAGCATGGATAAGTTACCAAATTTGCAAACACAGATGCTGACCCACTGATCTTCATGATTAGACTAAAACCAAGGCATTCATACTAATTCAAATCATGAACAAGGATTTGCAAGATTATCTACAAGTCATGCTCACAAGTTTAAAGATACCATTATCCCACATTCACCATCCCACACCACATTCATCCATACATCCACATCAACAATATACATAGAGTATAAGGTTTACCATATATCCTCATCACGGAAAACATCTCGAAATTAATACATAAGAGGGACAGAACAGCTCACTGTTCTGTCCAGAGGAACTAGGCGGCGGTCTCTGGCCGCTGACTCAGGGTCAGCGGCATGGCCGATGGACGCCAAGCTCATCACAGGCGTCCAGGGACCTTGCCGTCGAATCAGGTCTGTGCAGAAACACAGACCCGAGCTCTGAAACTTGGGTGAATGGGAGGTCTAGGACTCGAGAAAAATCCATAAAAATAGCAAAACCCACCTAGACTCATACGGGGACACCATAGATAGGTCACTTGCCTTTCACAAATTCCTCCAAGAGATCTAGGGCTCGGTGAAGACCTCCTTGGGCAGTCCCAAGAAGTTGCAGGATGGCCTCCAAGATCACCTTCCTCCGGGTTCTTGATGAGCTCTACAGCAGGGGGCGATGGGGAACCTTCTCCTTTGCTCCAGCTTTCTTCTTGTTGCAGTAGATGGCCGGATCAACCTCCAGGGGGTCGGATTTGGGTACTAAAAGGGGTTTTTCTCATAGACTTTCTCTAGGGTTTTTCTTTCTCTATTTCTCCTCTTGCAAGGTGAAGGGAAAGAGTGGGGAGAGCATTTCGGGTTCAGACTTAAGGGAGTCTCTCTCCCACTCACTAGGGTGATAGGACACCCTTCAGAGCCGTTGGGGACATCCCCAATGGTTGGCTTGCCTTGTTTCAGAAGCTTGCAGCTCTGCTGCGCATGCAGGCAGAGAGATTGACGTCCATATCGCTGGACGCCGGAGTTGTGTTGGAGTCCATGTCTGGACGCTGACACTGGCTCAACGGCCTGGGCTTGACGCCAAGGTGCCTTCGCCAGAACCCTAATTTATGCAGAAAACCACGCATACCAACTTATATACATGCAATATGTATACGTATTATATCCATACTATCACCATGCAATACATACTTATTTATATTTAATATAAACACATTGACGCTGATTGGCCCTCGGCCAGAACTTAAACATGTAGAAACTATGCTTACTCTATATATAACATACAATGTATAAGGTACATTTATTACCATACCAGGCAATCAATATCATTCATACCTAGGCATACACAAGCATACATAAATACACTAAGATAGATGTACGTAGATATCTACCTACGTACATGATGTTTTACATAAGTGTGACTCAACCACGGCAAAGTAAATGACAAGAATATGAGGGCTTCGCAAATCATTAGGAGGTGATATGAATTATGTTAGCTAGGATAATCTATTCGATAAAATAGTCCTTGCACACACACACTTGATTTGACATATTATGTATTACACACACGGGTGTGAGCATACTTATGTACATTATGCTTGGAATAGATGGATACAACATGCGCACGGTAATTAGATTAACTTACACAACTTTACCTAACATTGCTTAAGTACTATATGCATAGGATTCCTTAATATGTACTATATGCATAATTTAGCAATTGACTATTCTCACCTAAATATCATAAAATACATGCATGTTATTCTTGAGAAGTATAGAATTTCAATATAAACCACTAATTACACCTACCATGCTTGAACTCTTTATGCATATGCAATGTACGAAGTACAATATTCACATTAGCTAAACCATGCAAATGAGCAACGCTTACAACTAATCATACACATGCATACACAAATACACCAAGGTGTTATGCATGTAGAATTAGGTATACAATTGTCACACGCACAAGATAACATACATACGTACATACACATATGTACTTCATACACTCCCATACAAAATTCCATGAAATAGGTAGTATAGGATATTCTTCAATATTTAGATAGCACACGCATAGTATTATTCAAGTATCCTAAGTCAGAGATTCTTGGTATTTTATAATACACCTCTAATTAGCTAATTGTTCACTTCTACATTAATTATCATATACACCTATGATATATTATATATATATAGATATTATACATATTCGCACATGCTCATGCTCAAAAGAAGGATAAAACTTATAGCGGCACAATGAACTACGCATGCTAAGCACACAACAAACAACACCCACACACACCACCATCATATACATACAGATATATAAGAGAATAAAATCCGGGGCCTTACACTGATCCTCTCCTACTGCTCTAGGTGTTTTTTTAACCATATAATATTTTATGTAATTAAAAACATGATTTGGAAAATCAAATCATCAAAACCAGGAGGTTGTTCCCATAGACTTCCTCCTTTATATAGCATTCAAAATGTAGACTTAACATCCATTGGAAAAATTTTAAATCTAATACAGATGCATATGCAAGTAATATTAGAATAGCCTCTAGTCTAGCCACAAGTGCATAGGTTTCATCAAAGTCTATGCCTCCTCTTGGGAATAGCCTTGAGCAACCAGTCTGGCCTTATTCTAGTAATAACCCAGCTTCATCCAATTTATTCTTGAACACCATTTGGTGCCAATCACAGGATGATCTTATGTCTCGGAACAAGGGACCAAACTTGATTTCTCGTAACTGATTAAGTTCATCTTGCATGACAGAATCCAAGATTCATCAGACAGTGCTTCATTGACTGTCTTCGGCTCTATTGAGATACAAAAGCTAAATAATCACATAAATGATATTACGTCTTATTCTTACCCCAACTGATGGATCTCCAATGATGTTATCAATAGGGTGATCCTTTTTGTACCTCCATTCCTTTGGAAGATCATCATGGATAATGTCCTTCTATTGTAATTCTTCCAAGGGTGGATCTTCACCATCCTTGATGGTAGATTCTTTCAACTTTTGGGTAAGTTTATCTATATCTTCATCATCACTTTCAGATTCCTTTCTCAAGGGAGGGTTAGATTCATCAAAAATAATATGAACAGTTTGTTCGATCAATAAACTTCTTTTATTAAAAACTCTATAGCCTTTAGTTTAGAAGTGTACCCCATAAGATCCTTTCATCAAATTTGGGATCCAGCTTACCTATTTCTCTCTTACCATTGTTGTGAATGAAGCATGGACATCCAACGTTCTGAGGTGACTGATCTTGGGCTTTCTTTCCTTGTATAGCTCATATGCAATCTTCTTCAGAATTGGCTTGATAATTACTCTATTTATAATGTAACATGTCTTTTTATTGCTTCTGCCCAGAAGTATCTTGGAAGGTTGTATTTAGATAGCATGGTTCTGGCCATATCTAACAGAGTTATATTCTTCCTCTCAGCTACTCCATTTTGCTGTGGTGTTCTAGGTGCTGAGAATTATGTTCTATACCTTGATCATTACAGAATTCTACAAATCTGCTGTTTGGAATTCTCCTCCATGATCTGAACGGATACTGATGATGCTGAACTTCTTATCTTTTTGAACTACTTACTGAACTTCACAAAACTTTCAAATGTGTCATCTTTATGCTCTAAAAATGATACCCATATAAATCTTGAATAATCATCACTATGACGAATCTAAAGTTCTTTCCTCCCAGGCTAGTAGTTCTCATTGGTCCAAACAGATCCATATGTAGCAGTTCTAGTGGTTTGGAGGTAGTAACTACTATCTTTGATTTGAAGGAGGATTTTGCATGCTTTCTTTTTGCACATGGCTCACAAATACTGTCCAGTCTTGAGTTTATCTTCGGCAGACGTTCTACTAGATCATGTTTTGATGAGTTTTCTTATTCCATCCAAGCTGTAGTGACCTAACCTTCTATGCCATAATTTTCCATTCTGTTCTTTACTCGGTTCTAGACAAATGTCTTGATCCTTCAATTCTTCTAGATGTAGTACATATAAATTTTTTCTCTGCTGGCTTTGAAGATAGTTGCACCATCCTTGATAATCAAACACTTCTATTGCTGAAACTTGATCTGGTGACCCTTGTCGCACAGCTGACTATACTGATTAGATTGTGCTTGAGTCCTTTGATGCATAGAACATCTTCTATAAGGATTCCATCTTGACTTCCAATAGATCCACACCAATTACTGACCCTTTTCCATTATCGCCATAGGTTACTGTACCTTCTTCACTTTTGATATGAGGAACAGTTTCTTGTTACCTGTCATATGCCTTGAGCACCCGCTGTCCATACTACTTTGATGCTATAAGGCTTCCTTGCAATAAATCAATTAGATTTAGGTACCCAAGTTCTTTTGGGTCCTTGTTGGTTAGCTTCTTCACAGTTTCTTTTGGAATCTATTTAAGTGTTTGGTTGTACAGTTAATTTAGTGTGACCTAATTTGTTAAGTGTGTGCAGCAACGAATATGTTTTTATATCCTATTTGGCTTATGGTTGTTATTTTTAATTATTTTATAATTAGAATTTTGTTCAGCTACGTATTTTGGAGTAGGATAAATTTTAGGTGAATTACAGTTTCTTCATTGTCTGGTGGGGTATATCCTAAGCCATACTTTTTCCTACCTGATCTTCTTGCTCCTTTTAATATTAAAGAGGATTTTCCAATAGTGAATTTTCAACTGTGGCCATTAAATATTCATTATCTTTTGTTAGTGTGTTAATTTCACTTTTAAGTTTGATTATGGTTTCCTGATTTTCTAAGTTTGATATCTTTTTTTTTTATTCTTTATATCTTCACATAACAATTCATTTCTTCTTTTTAATTCTGAATTTGTTTTTCTAACTGTTCAATTTCAGATTTTAGCTCTGAGTTTGTTATTTCGAGACATGCATAATTTTTCTTAGTTGTTTTTAACAATTTGCAGACATCATTATATTTACTGTATAATTCATTAAAATCATCTTCTAAACTATTTGAATCTGATTCATTGCAAGAAGTAAAGGATGAGTCGGAAGTTACCTTATCATCATATTTGCCATGAGGGTTAGGTTGGCCTTTTCTCTTCTTCTTCGCTGGAGCTTGACTCACCGTTTGAGTCACTTTCGTTGTTCCATGTAGCAGCCATGACCTTCTTCTTATACCTTTTGAATTTCTTTGTGTTGTCTTCTTCTTGAACTAGTTTTCTTTAATTTTGGACACTCGGCTTTGATGTGTCCAGGCTTCTTGCACTTGTAGCATATAGGTTCAGGTCTCTTGACATCTTTGCCTTCAGATCTTTTGAAGTATTTACCTTTCTTGAAATATCTTCATTCTAACTGGTATTTCTTTTTAGCTATTATACGTTGTAGTCTTTTGGAGAGAAAGGCTTCTTCATCTTTACTGCTCTCATTGCTTTTGTCACTTTCTAATTCGCCATCAGATATGTCTTCTGTGGCCTTGAGAGCATTGTTGTGCTTCTTCTTGCTGGAGGATTCTCTGAGCCTTTCCATGTTTATCTCATGAGCCCTCAAAGACCCAATGAGCTTTTCAAGTGACATTCTCCTAAGATCGTTGGCTTCTTCTATAGCTGTAACCTTGGAGTCCATGAGTTGGTAGGGATCTTAGTATTTTTCTTACCATGTCTCCAATTTCATAGGTTTTTCCAAGCCCCGCCCAACCGTTGGTGATGTCTGTGAATCTATTGTACATTTGAGAGATGGACTCTCCAGACTGCATTTGAAATCCTTCGTATTGTGCTACCAATATCTATTCTTGTTTCCATTACCTTGTCAGTTCCTTCATATGTGAGTCTTAGCTTTTCCCACATTTCCATGGCTAACTTACAAGCTGAAATCTTGTTAAATTCTTTCTTACTGAGCGCACAACACAGTATACTTTTAGCCTTACTATTTTGAGATATTTTCTTCTTATCTTCATCTGTCCATTTGTCCTCTACTGTTGGTTACCAATAGATCTCCTTCTTGATAATTGACCTGAAGGAAGAACTCCATCCGAGTCTTCCAGTAGTTGTAATCTTCACCATCGAATAGAGGAGGTATGTTGACAGACAGACCTTATGCATATCCTTGAGCTGCCATTTATCTTTGCTCTTAAGATTGTGAGATCTTCTTACTCGAAGAGATTTGGCTCTGATACCACTTGTTGCCTAGATAGCAAGCCTAGAGGGGGGTGAATGGATTGCTATAATTCTTCTTCTTATAATTCCTGTAAATAACACACTTGACCGACAGTACTAAGATCGATAGTTAGAGTTACTATTAATTAAAACGAAGAGAAACAATCACACAGATAATAGGAAATTTTATCCTAGTTTGAATATCCTATCCCAAGGAGTCCTACGTCCAGTCCCTAAGCAACCACTTGGGATTCGACTAAACAAGGGTACAGTCCCCCTTAAGGACACTTACACATCCAGTAATAGTTGGCCTTTTCTTCTCTACCAGAAGAGAGATTGCTCCACCTGATGCAACAAGTCTTCTCTTCACACCCGAAGAGAATTCTCACAGAAAAGAATTGAAAGAGGAAGGCCCCAAGACCAAGCTTATAATTGCTGCTTGATCTGAGGCGAAGTCTGTAAGACACAAGATTATCACAAATGGATTCTCTCTCAGATCAACACAAGCTCTCAAAGGTAATGCAATATTCTACAGAGAGCAAGGAGCTACAGAAAGTTGGAGAGGACAAGCTAGCTCTGGTTTTTCTTCAGGTGACTAAGATCTTCAAGATTTTTCAAAGGTTGAAAGAGTTATTCATGCTTATAGTCACTAGTCTTCTTTTATATTCTTTGAAATCATTTTACCGTTGAAGTATCCGTTGAAATATCCGTTGTCTCACATCTTCATGCACGTTGTAGTGTCTGGTAGAGAGGAAAGAGCAAGTGAGCCTGCAGCCATTGATGCTTGGATAGACACACATACTCAAGGAAAGATTGTCTGAATCTTCGATCCTCTTGTCAGGTTGACAGTCCATCTTTGAGACGTGAGTTTCCTCCGAAAACCCTACACACAATAAATGCTGAGACCTAGACAACTTATCTTTGTCTAAACTGTCAGTCAATATTAGTAGTTGTGCTGTATGAAGATACACTAGAAGGGAAATGTCATTCTGTCATTGACTTTGTGTGAATAGGCAAGACAGGTAAAAGATATATCGTGCAATGTTTTGTACTGTCACAATAAATGTTAGACAATGTGGGATACAACATGCTTTCGTGGAAAACTTTGAAATCCACAAAGATTTGAAATACATTTGAATATCATGTGGAATGGAACTATAGAATGGTTAAAAAACTATAGAATGGTTAAAAATGATTTGAACAAGAATGTTGACAGCTGTATTAAATGTAATCATTAAAAGAGAGATTATGTATTTAGACAGGCTATAGCCAGAAAGAGAGAGTTGATGTGAGCATAATCCATGTATCAAGGAAATGATGTTCTGTACAAAGTTGTTGTTTAACTGAAGTCGATGTGCTGATGAAATCGTTGTTTGAAACGAAGTCGATATGACCAAAGTCGTTGTTTCATATGAAGTCAATTTTTGAGGGAAGTCGTTGTAGACATGAAGTCATTGTTCTACCAAAATCGATGTTTAAGTAAAGCGAAGTCGATGAAACAACCAAATTGTTGTTTAAGTGAGATAAATCGTTATAGCAATGAAATCGATGCTTATGAAGCCGTTGTAACAACTAAGTCATTGTTTTAGTGCAACAAAATCGATGTTTCTATGAAGTTGTTGTAGCAACGAAGTCGATGTTTAAGTGAAATGAAATCGTTCCAGCATCCAATCGTTGTAGCGACCAAGTCGTTGTAGCGACCAATCATTGTTTAAGTAAAACGAAATCGTTGTAGCGACCAAATCGTTGTTTGTTTAAGTGACTTCTGAAATCGTTGTGGCGATCAAATCGTTGTTTCTATGAAGTCATTGTTTAAGTGACTTATGAATCGTTGTAGTGACCAATCGTTGGTTAAGTGAAACAAAATCGTTGTTAGGATGAAATCGATGTTCTTCTAAAGAAATAGTTGTTCCATTAAGGAAGTCGATGTGTACTTAGACAAACATATGCATTGAACTTCAAATAGCAGTTTGTGTAGACAACTTACAGATTTTACTTGAATAATTTCGTGTGGATAAGCTTCAGAAAATGTTGTTAGAAAATACTTTTCAAGGTTTTGTTAATCACTAAAATATATTATAATTAATACTAAATTATATGAAGATGGACTGATCATCAATTGCCTCCGAACTTAGCATTCTTACACAATGTGTCCATGTTTCTATGCTCAGAAAATATGTGTACGATCCTACGCATATCATTCGCCATGAGAAGTTGGTGCTGAAGAAGGACATGACATATGAGGAGAAGCCAATCAAGATATTGGAACAGAAGGTGCAGCAACTCAGGAACTGTTCCATTCACGTGGTTATGGTTCTGTGGAATAATCGTGGAATTGAAGAAGCCACATGGGAACCTGAAGGACTCATCAGGCGAAACTACCCTAATCTTTTCGGTAAGACATTCTCTCGTTTATGGTCATATGAATTGGGGACCAAATTCTTTTTAAGAGGGGGAGGATGTAGCAACCCAGTATTTTAATAAATAAATAAATAGAAACAATGAAAGAAAATGAATTAAATAAACCCAATAAACATTAAAAATAATGGGCTTGTTATATTAGCTCACCTAAAGGTTATGGGCCAAGCTAGGAGTGGATTATGGGTTGAGGAAAATACCCAAGAAATTCGTGACCATAGATGTAGGGAAAATAGGAAAGGGTAAATTAGGGATTTAAACCATGGTAATTAGCCAAGAAAGGTAATCAAATTCGTCACCTACCATGGCAAGCACCATCTAAGGGTAATACCACTCCAATTGGGAGAAGAGATTTTCAAAACAAGGAAGGGAACTTGCCATGGTCACACCCCATCCTTCCTAGTTATGTTAGGACTTGGAATAAACCCTAGACATAAAAGTATTCATCCTAAGACTAAAGGGGAAGGTCATCAACGTGTGCGGGTCGTGGGAGGCTGTGCTAGGGCACCAAGAGCAGAGGAGAATGGCTGGAGAATGGAGCTTTTTCCTCAACCGTGCTCTATTGCGACCTGTGCACAACCCAGTCTTAGATCTTCATAAAGGTAGGTATTCTCGGGCGAAAGATGAATCTAACTCATACCATCTTGTAGTTCAACTTGTCTACCTTTGTTTGCAAGTGATTTGCCTAATTTTCATCATGAATCCATCGAGTTATTTTCCCATAGTCGTGCATGTCTGTGTCATTTCTTGCTCATACTAGTTTGCATGCCTAATGAGACCAAATTGATTTGGTCCAAAGGCATAGTTCTCTTCTACTTGATGTCCCCTACAAATTCTATGTTCACTACTTTTTCTCAAGTGCCCTAGATTTAGAGTTATAAGCGTTGCATGAAGATTGCTGCATGTTTCTTCTATTTTCGTGTTGAACCTTGAATCGCGACCGAGCCAGACGTCACGATTCAATCGACTGGTATCGCATTAAAACATGTTCGTCGCATTTACTGAAAGGCAACTGACCATGTCGGCGCATTTTGTCTAGGGTTTCTTTCGTACTGTGCATCAAACTGTGTGCACGTTGACTGTCAGAAGACTTCTGAAACGCGACCACTATGGTCGTCGCATTTCAGCATCATTTCCCGCCTTTGGGGAATCGCGCCTTTTGAATAATTAGGGTTTGCATGAATGCGATGGTCCTCGTCGTCACATTTCTGCCCGTCTGTTAAACGCGACCATCATACTCGTCGTGATTTACCGGTATTATTCCAGCAGCGATTATTGTGTTATTTAAATGATTATTTAGGTTTGTTAAGCATGTGTATACCTTGTAAAACTGAGTAAGAATAGTAAACATTCATGTTAATAATTTTTTATATATGTCACATAATTTCTTTAATTAAAAAGATAAGGTGCACGATCATTCCATGTTCTATGATTTCTCTCACATGCACACACCAAATATATATCCTTGCCATAAAACTATGCAGAAAATACATGAAATAAATTATCTGGTAATTTACATCAATAATTGAACATTTATCACCCATGATAATAATGACATTGTTTCTTTCTTACGTGGATTTGGAATATTGATATCGCCGCTCCCCTGTTCTAGAATTCCTCTAGAACGTCGAGCAACTCGTTTTCTCTATACACTACTCTCTTGACAAGTTGGAACCTCTCTATTGGACATTCCATTCTGGTAGACAATGGACCTTTTGTTAAGACCTCCGTAAGACTCCGTACTCTGTAGATTCCCTCATGGAGACCGAGCTGGTTGTAGCCTAACAACTATAACACCCTTAGGGATCAACATGATCCAAACGTCTTTAGAAGTTCTCTCTTATCTTGAATCACGCCGGACCTCTGGACTTGTGCATAACATGGCCAGGGGAAGAGTAGTGAATTCCACCTGACTGCCAACACCAAATGCGCGTGTTGTGCAACTGTTACTATCGCCTGTTTAATCGACTTTTTACGTGTAATGACCTCTAGTTCTCATCTATACTCTACTCTCTCATCTATTCACACTCTCTCTGCTATCTCGTCTATTCATCTAGTACTCTCATCTATTTTTTGGTACTCTCTATTGGCCATTTGACTGATTGTCTAATGATAAACAATATAACTAATGCCTGGCAATATGAAAAGGGAGGGTCTTCAAAGTCTTCCTGCTTAATAGTAGGTTGAGAATGAGGAATTGAAGAAGAGGGTTGTGTTTGTGGTGTAGGGTTAGAGGAAGTAGATAGGTTTGTTGATGGTGTGTGTGAAGGAGATGAAGAGCCTTGAGTTGGAAGAGTTGTATCTTGAGGTGGATGAAAAGAAGATTTGGTTGAAGTGTGAAGGGTTGTGTCTTGAGGTGGAGGAGAAGGAGGTCCGGTTGGAAAAAGAATGGAGCCAGATTTAACTAGTTTTCACTTTGCTCAGCACTTGTAAACCTTAGCTTGAGACTCTGAGGGAAATTCAACTACATCTACCTCTGATGTTGGGCTTTTTGGCTGTTTCTATTGCTATTATTTCTGTTGGTGCATTTTCTAGCTCTCGGGCTATAGGCATAGTTGTAGATGCTATAGTAGCTAGCATAGAGTGGTTGCATTTGTCTGAGTTGCATACAAACTAATACATCAAATCTTTCATCTGTTGAAGTTCATATGTAACAAAGTCAAATTTTACATTCACTTGATGAAGTTGCAGTTGTAGGATACTGCAAATTTCCTGTTTCTTTAGGATAAAATCAAAGACATCATCTATAGTCCTGCTTCCACTGGTCTCCCCTTGAGACCTAGGTTGGAGTCTTGATGTCTCAACTGGTGGAGGTGAGATATGATGGTAAGCTTCCTCCTCAACTGCTTCAGGAAAGCTGGGATATGTTGGAGGAGCAACTTCTTCTATAACAGATTTTCCACTAATATCCCTGATCACTTGAGAAATAGTCTCTTCAGGGTTTACTTGTTCCACTGTCGGGGTACTACATCTAAGGCTGGTGCTCATTGTTCTTTCATTATAGTAGCAGTCTCCTCTATTTTTCTTCCACTAGAGATTCAGTTGGTTAAGGTGAAGGAGCAACTGTCATGACATCTACAAACAACTCATGGGTGCAATCAGGTACCAAATTTTTTACCCACATATTTTGAACATTGTCCACTAGAGAGTAGTGGCTTCTTCTAAGGTGGACAACCCAATATTCTCTTTGACTTGTGTGGCAAACTCTAGGTCCATGTTGACATGATTTCTTCTGAACAGTATGTTTAATAGTGCTCCATATGGCAATGACTCATTCAGATGCATGGACCCCATCATCCTTTCTATGATTACTGTGGCCAAGTTCACGGGATGCCTCTGAATGGCCCAATAAAGCAGGTTTCCATCTATGGAGGTGATGGAGGAGGGAGTTCCTGCCCTTGGCGTGATGATGGTTGTAATGATTGCATGGAGTAATCTCTTCTTTGCAGACAACCAGTTGATGGGAAGAGACTTCTTTGAATAACACCTTTTTCACCATAATAGCTACCCTTATTTTTCTAGTAGGACTACCTCATTCAACTTGTGACTTGATGTGGGCCAGTCTAAGATGTCTAAAAAATGTCTTCGGATACTATGACCTTTGTGCCTTTAACAAACCCTTCCAGTGACCCATTATCTGAAACTGCCAGGCTGACAGAAAAGGCTTTCACGACATCTACATATGTTGGTTCCTGAATCTCACACAATCATTTCCAACCAATGGCTTCCAACGTATTTGACACAATACTGAGCTTTTCGGTCAACTGAGCAAAGTCAACAACTTTACCAGGGTAGACGAAAGCTTTGGTATAGGAAAGCTTTTGGAACTGATCTGGGGTGAAAAATGAAACATCCAGTGCCTTGAAGAGCCCATCTGGACGGAAAGGGAGGAAATGACTTCGAAGGATTCTACAAAAAGAGTGAGATGTTCAAAATAGCGTTAAGGATCCTACTTTTCTTCAGGAATGATGAAAGATTCAAGATGAGCACAATGCAGGTTCCTTCAAAGTTGAAGGATGAAAGCGGGAACCAACAAAGCGACGAAAGGAGTCGAAGATGTTTCGAATGTGGCATTGAGGGAATGAGAAAGGAAGGGTCTTTATAAATAGGGTACATGAATCTCAAGATCAACGACTAAGAAAGAATAAATAATAATTTTGAAAAAGATAAATAATTGGAGTAAGTAAACAAATTTTATTTCATTATTTTAATACGAAGTTCGACTGCCAACTTCAACTGTATAAATTCGACTTCGACTACAAATTTTGACTCTGAATCACTTACTGAAGTCGAATTGTAACTTGAATTGGAGTGATGATAGGGATGGAAATCTATTCTGGACATTTTTCAGTTATAGGTTAGTATGTTATTCAAAATTACACATACCTATTTATCTTCTAATTGAAGTGAATTGTTCTTCATGAAGAGGCTTAGTAAATATATCAGTTAATTGATGGTTTGTATCAACAAATTCAAGAAAGATTTCACCATTACTTACATGATCTCTAATGAAATGATGTCTGAACTCAATATGTTTGGTTCTTGAGTGCTGAATGGGATTCTTGGTCAGGTTGATCGCACTTATATTGTCACACAACATTGGAATGACATTTAATTTGTGACCATAATCTTCCAGTTGATGTTTGATCCATAGAAGTTGAGTATAACAACTTCCAGCTACCATGTGTTCTGCTTCTCTGTAGATAATGTACTGAGTTTTATTTCTGGGAAGACCAAGAAATAAATAAATTAAAATAAATTGGCAAATACTGCTGGTACTTTTTTTTGGGTCTATTTTGCATCCTGCATAGTCAGCATCACTATATTCAAGAAATTGAATTCAGAGCCTCTAGGATACCATAAACCAAGTTTCTTTGTATTTATAAAATATCTAAAAATTCTTTTAACAGCATTGAAGTGTGATTCCTTGGGATCATCTTGAACTTGCACACAAACATACACTAAATATTATGTCTAGTCTACTGGCAGTTAGATAGAGTAGTGACTCAATCACACCTCTGTAGATCTTTGATCTACCTTTTTGCTAATGGGATCACTATCTAATTTTATGTCTGAGCTCATGGGAGTTCCTTATGACTTACACTTATCGAACCTAAATTTCTTAAGCAAATATGAAATGTACTTGGTTTGAAATGTGAGTCCCTTCCTGGTCTGCTTGATTTGCAAGCCAAAAAAAAATTAAGTTCACCCATCATGCTCATTTCAAATTCACTTTGCATAAGGTTTTCAATGTGTTTACAAAGTGATTCATTAGTAGCACCAAAGATAATATCATCAATATATATTTGAACAATTAAGATCCCTTTTGAAAAATTCTTAATAAATACGATGCTATCTACTTTAACTCTTGAAAAACCATGTGATTGAGGATAAGCACTCAGTCTTTCATACTAGGCTTTGGAGCTTGTTTAAGACCGTACAGTGCTTTCTTTAATCGAAAAACATGATTTGGATAATTAATATCTTCAAAACCCGGAGGTGTTCAACATAAACTTCTTCTTTTATGAAACCATTTAGAAAATCACTTTTCACATCCATTTGAAATAAATTAATGTTCAAGGAGCATACATATGCTAAAAAAAATTTGATTACCTCTAATCTAGCAACTGGAACATATGTTTCATCCAAATCAATGTCTTCCCCTTGTGAATATCCTTGAGCTACCATCTAGCCATGTTTCTGGTGATTACTCTTGATTCATCTATTTTATTTATGAATACCCATTTGTTCAATAACAAGATGGTCAAGGGATCTAGGCACAAGAAACCAGACTTTGCTGTGTCGGAACTAGTTAAGTTCCTCTTGCATAGCTAGGATCTAAGATTCATCTATCAGTGCATCGTTGATTGTTCTATGCCCAATTTGTTATTCAAATGCAGTATAATCATAAGAAATAGATACCTCTAATTCTAGTCTATCTTGAGAATCACCTATTATGTTTTCTTTTGGATAATCTTTATGATACCTCAATTCTTTATGAACTTCTTCAAGTGATTATTCTTGGTTGCAGTTCCTCTAGTGGAGAATCCTCATTTTTCTCTTCTCTTCTTCAAGTGAAGCTTGTTCTAAATTTCTGCACAGATCTTTAACAATAATATCTTATTCTTCTACTCTTTTTATGGAGGGGTTAGTTTCATCAAATAAGACATGTACTGTTTGTTCAATTGCTAATGTTTTTCTGTTAATACTCTACATCTCTTGGATTTGAAACATATCCTAATAAAAATCTTCATCACTTTTTTATTCTAATTTACTTAAATTATTTTTTACCATTATTCATAATGAAACACTTACAACCAAAGGGCCGAAGATGACTAATATTTGCTTCTTATTTTTCAAAGAGCATTGTTCTGGCCATGTCTCGTAGAGTTCTGTTTTTCCTTTCTACTACATTTTTCTGAGGTGTTCTTGTTGCAGAGAAGTTGTGTTCAATGTCATTTTCTTCACAGAATCTAACAAAGTCTTCATTTTAAATTCTCCACCATGATTTGATCTAACTGATGATTTCATGCTTCTGGTTCTTCTGTATTATTTTACTAAACTTCAGGAAGGTTGAGAATGTTTCTGATTTGGCTTCTAAAAAGGATATCCAAGTGAATCTTGTGTAATCATCAATGATAACATAGCCATAATATTTTTCTCCTAGACTTGTGTTCTCATAGGTCCAAATAAGTCCATATGAATGAGTTCCATTAGTCTTGAAGTTGTTACTATAGTTTGGATTGAAATAATGTCTTGGTCTACTTTCCTTTGCCAAGTTGTACAAATTCTAGATTTCTTAAATTTGATCTATGGAAGACCTTCAACTAGATCATGCTTTATTAATTTTTTGATCAATGAAGTGCTAATATGCCATAAATCTGCTTCTTCGTTGTTTGGTAGTTGCAAGACATAGATTGACTTCTTTTAGTTCTACCAGTTGAAGTGTATACAAATGCTTCATTCTGTGAGCTTCAAAGACTACTTTCATATCTTTTAGAATTATACACTAATCATTCTGAAATTTAATAAGTGACCTTGTTACATAGTGACTGATGTTGATGAAGTTATGCTTGAGTATTCAACAAATAATACATCTTCTATTAAATATTTGTTTTTGTTTCGATTGTTCCATATTCAATGACTTTTTCTTTTCTATTATCTCCATATGTTACTTGACCAATTTCACTTCTGAAGCTTGTGAATATCTTTCTATCACCTATCATATACCTTGAGCATCCACTATCCAATATCATTTGGATGCTCTCAGCTGATCCTGCACAAAAATTAATTGAGACTTTTGGAACCCTAATTTTTATGGGTCCTTGTTGGTTAGTTTTCGGAATCCATGCAGGTGTCTAGTAGTGCATTGGGTAACAGTGTGTCCTAATTGATTACAATGACTACATACATTATATGTATGTTTTAATTGTGCAGAATTATTAGTCCTGAGTTTTTGTTTATAGACATGTTGATTACCTTATTAGAATTTTGATCAATTTCTCTTTTAAAAACATAGGAGTTGGATATATTTAGATAGATTATTTCCTCTTCATTTATTGGTGGTTTATATCCTACTCCACTTCTTCTTTCTGTTCTGGCACCTTTCAGTCTAACTATTGAAGATGTTTTACAGTTAGTTATTTATCTATTGATGTTCTTAAACATCATTCTCTTCTTTCATTTTTTCTTATCTTTGAGTTCATTTTGCATATTTTCTAATTCCATGATCTTACCATTTTTAACTTTTATGTCTTCACATAATAGACTGTTGATCTTTTAGTTTCAGTGAGTTGTTCTTTTAATTTTTCTATTTTGATTTTAGGATGATGTTAGATTTTTCTCCATTAAGAATATATAGCTTCATTATTTTTAGTTGTTTTACAACAATTTTTGTAATTTTCATACAACTCATTGCATGCATCTTCTAAACTATCTGAATCTGATTCTAAACATGAAGTAAATAAAGTTTCAGAATTTACCTGATCTAGACTGCCATGAGGGCTAGATTTACTTGCTCTTCTCTTATTCTAAGTTGGATGAGGTTGAGCTTGAAACTTCTTCATTTTCCATGTTGCTGCCATTGCTTTCTTCATCTATTTCCTATGTTCTTCTCCTTACTTTTCTTTTTCTCATACCCCTCAGCTAGATCTTTCCTTTTGAGCTGAGGACATTCTGATCTGAAGTGACTGATGATCAGTCTATCCCCATATAATTTTATTTAATTATATGCAATTTTGTGATCAACAAACCCTAACAATTATTTTCTAACAAGTTTTCATGAAGTTCATCCAGGGAAATAATTCAAGTGAAATCTGTAAGTAATCCTTACATACTGTTGTTTAAAAAGTTCAGAGCATAGAATTCTTCTAAGTCCATATTGATTTGCTTTATAGAATAACGATTCCTTACAAGCATAAAAATTTCATAAGCACCACTAACGATTTCCTTAGTTCACAATGATTTGATAAGTATGATTTTCCTTAGAGCATAACGATTTTATAAGTAATGTTTTCCATAGAGCATAATTATTTCATAAGTATCAATTTCATAAGTATCGATTTCTTTATAAGCATAACGATTCGATAAGTTACATAACGATTTGATCACTAATATCGATTTGTTAAGTCAGAACAACGATTTGTTAACTGAGAACAATGATTTCATCTCACAATGATTTGTTAAGTGAGAACAATGATTTCGTCTCACAATGATTTCTTAAGTGAGAACAATGATTTCGTCTCACAATGATTTGTGTAAGTGAGAAAAAACGATTTGGTCTCAGAATGATTTCGGTTTCACATCGACTTGTTTATTGAAACAACGACTTGGTCGCGGCAACGATTCGATAGATATAACGATTTGCTTATATTTATACAACGATTTGCTTATGTTCAAACAACGATTCACTCTCACAACGATTTGTTTATATTTGAACAACGATTTGGTCAACAACAATTTGCTTATGTTTGAACAACGATTTGCTCAAACAACGATTTGTTTGTATCGGTACAATGATTTGCTTACATATCAATAATGACTTGTGCTTACAAGATTTGACTATAATTGTATAATGGTTGGTGTTCACAACGATTTGCCACTACTTATATAAATATTTGATTGAACAATGATTTGCTCATATAACGATTTCATAAGTAGAACAACAACTTCATGGAACACATCGACTTCATGATATTCAAATATAATTTCAAATATCATAAAAGTCAAAGTCTTCCCACGTGCTTCTCCAATCCATGCATTTAATGTGACTGTGCATTTCACTACACGATGTATATCTAGATATCTTCTATTCCCATGCTTCTATAAGAAATGCTTTTCAAATAGCAGAATGGCATTTCTATTTTGATTTATATATTCTTTCTAACGATTAACTGACAAGCATCGAGATAGTCTAGCTATCTATGCTTTAGCAGTTAATGTGTGCTGGTCTCTGACAGTACCATGTCATACAATGTTGGACAAATAGAAGTTGAAGGATATCAAGATGGATCTTCTCCTTGCGCGCATGGGTTGTAAAACATTAATGACTGCAAGCACACCTGTCGTACTTGATGAACCATGTAGTCTAACGAGCTTCCAACCTAGAGACAACGGACACTTCAAAGGATACATTTTTCAAAGAGAAGGATATATAAAGACTGATGACTCTGTAAGGACCAACTTTTCAATTTCATCTTACAATTTGCGAGCATCATAAAGAAGAGCCCTGAGCTTCATTCCCTAGCTTGCTATAGCTCTTGCTCTCCATTTTTCATTATCTTTAGCCTTTGGAGAGCTAGTGTGTTCTGAGAGATTTTCTTATTGTAGATCTTACTCTCTCAGTCACTGCCTCAGATCGACCATTTGTAGTAAACTTGGTCTAGGGGAAATCGCCTTTATTCACATTTGTTGTGAAGTTCCTCTTTGGGCTGTGAAGAGAAGACCTGTTGTGAACAGGTGGTGTTTATTCCCTTCAGTAAGGAAGGAACCTGTGTATCAGGTGTTTGTATTCCTCTTCGGGGTTAGAAGAGAAGGCTAGCTACGGCTAGATGTGTAAGGGTCCTTATGGGGGACAGTACCCTTGGTAGTGAAAGCCCAGTTGTTGCTTGGGGACTGGACATAGGACTCCTTGGTATAGGAGGGCCGAACCAGGATTAAAATCTCTTATTATTGCTATGTGATTGCTTTTGTGCGTTGTTGTCTTCCTTCATCTAACACTAACTATTCTCCTTAGTGTTTTCTGTTAAGCATTTTTGTAACAGCTTTTAATCTAAATTTAGAATCCCATTCATCCCCCCTCTTAGCTTTCTAGGTGGGCAATAAGTGGTATCAGAGCCAAGTCTTCAAGAAAGAAGATCTCACGATCTCAAGAGAAAAGATAAATCGCAGCTCAAGGTATGCAGAAGGTCAGTCAGTCAACAGACCACCTTTGTTCGATGGTGAAGATTACAACTATTGGAAGACCAGAATGGAGTACTTCCTTCAAGGTCTCGATTTCAAATTTGGTCAATCATTGAAGAAGGAGATTTGTTGTTCTAAACAGCTGAGAAAATTGTAGAGATGATGATAAGAAGAAGATCTCTCTCAACTGCAAAGCAAAGAGTATATTATGTTGTGCTCTTAGTAAGAAAGAGTTCAACAGAATGTCAGCGTGCAAATTGCGATGGAAATGTGGGAGAAACTTAGAATTACATATGAGGGAATGGACAAAGCTAAGGAAACAAGGATAGATATCTTGGTAGCTCAGTATGAGCGATTTCAAATGCATCCAAGAGAATCGATTACATAAATGTACAATAGATTCACAGATATTACAAATGATTTAGCTGGTCTTGGAAAGATCTATGATATGGGGGATATGGTAAGAAAAATATTGAGATCCCTACCAGCCTCTTGGACACCAAAAGTGACAGCAATAGAAGAAGCCAATGATCTTAAGAGAATGTCACTTGAGAAGCTTATCGGTCACCTATGGCCCATGAAATAAATATGGAAAGGCTTGGAGAATCCTCAAGCAGGAGAAGCAGTAATGCTCTAAAAGCTACAGAAGGTAACTCTGAAGAAGAATTAGGAGAGAAGATGTGGTCAAGCTAGTGAAGATGAAGAAGTTGTTCTATCTAGAAGACTGCAGTAGATTTGGCTAAAAAGAAATATCAATATGGAAGAAGATATTTTAGAAAGGAAAGGATTTCAAGAAATCTGAAGCCAAGGACACCAAGAAATCCGAACCTATATGCTATGAATGCAAGAAGCCAGGACATATCAAGGCAGAATGTTCGAAGCTGAAGAAGACAGTTTAGAAAGAAGGACAACACAAAGAAATTCAGAAAATATAAGAAGTAGCCATGGCAGCAGCATGGGACAACGATAGTGATTCAGACAGTGTGTCAAGCTCTAGTGAAGAAGAAAGAAAGGCCAACCTGGCCTTCATGGCAAACACCGATGACAAGGTAACTTCTAACTCATCATTTACTTCATGTAATGAGTCTAATTCTAATAGTTTAGAAGATGCTTTCAATGAATTATATATAAATATAATGATGTATGTAAATCGCTAAAAACCACCAAGAAAAAATCATGCATTTTGGAAATTACTAACTCAGATTTAAAATTTGAAAATGAGCAGTTACAAAACAAAATTCAGAACTAAAAAGGAGAAATGCATTATTATGTGAAGATTAAAAACTAAAAATGAACAGATAACAAAACTAGAAAATCAGGAAACACTAACAAACTTAAAAGGGAGGTTGACACATTAACTAAAGAAAATAAATATTTAATAATACCATTGAAAAGTTTACCAATGGCAAATCAACCTTAATACTAAAAGGAGCTAGAAGATCAGGGAAGAAGAAACATGGATTATGATATATTCCACCTGAAAACGAAGAGACTATAGTTCATCATAAAGTATATCCAACTCCAAAATTGTAGCTGAACAAGACACTGAATATAAATCTAATTTGAAGTACATCCCAACTATAAAGGTAATAGAACATCTTGTTGTAGTCATTGTAATAAATTAGGACATAGTAAAATAACTTGTCCCACTAAACACCTAAAATGGATACTTAAAAGAAAAAAGTGAGAAAACTAACCAGCAAGGACACAAAAGAACTTAGGTACCAAAATCTTAATGTCTCTATTGCAGGGAAGCCTTAGAGCATCAAAATGGTACTTGGATAGTGGGTGCTCAAGGCCATGTTAGGGAACAAAAAATATTCTCTTCCATTAAAGAGAATAAGGTACAGTGACGTATGGCGATAATGGAAAAGGAACAGTGATTGGTTGTGGATCAGTTGGCAGTCGGGGCAGAACTCTCATAGAAGATGTCCTATGTGTAAAAGGACTAAAGCACAACCTGATCAGCATCAGCCAGCTATGTGACAAGGGGCATCAAATTAAATTCAAGAGTCTAAATGCAACATCATGAAAGATGGAATGATTGTATTTGAAGCTAGTAGAGAAAAGAACCTGTATGTTCTGCATCTAGAAGAGTTAAAGGATCAGTATATACGTCTTGCAGCAAACAAAGATCAATCAGCTAAACTATGGCACAGAAGACTAGGTCACTGCAGTTTGGATGGAATCAGAAAATTGGTCAAAAGTAATCTAGTAGAAGGTTTGCCCAAAATAAGCTCAAAGATAGAAGGTGAACCTTGTGCAAAAGGGAAGCACACAAAGTCATCATTCAAGTCAAAAACAGCTGTAGCCACTTCTAAACCTTTGGAACTATTGCATATGGATCTATTTGGGCCAATGAGAACAACCAGTTTAGGAGGAAAAATTTTTGGATTTGTAATTGTAGATGATTATTCAAGATTCACTTGGGTATCGTTTCTGAAGCATAAAGATGACACCTTTGAAAGCTTTGTGAAATTTAGTAAGTTAGTGTAAAAGGATAAGAAATTCAGCATTGTCAGTATTCGATCAGATCATGGAGGAGAGTTTTAGAATAATAAGTTTGCAGATTTTTGTAATGATCAAGGAATAGAGCATAATTTCTTAGCGCCAAGGACACCACAGTAAATGGAGTAGCTGAGAGAAAAATAGAACCTTATTGGACATGGCCAGAACAATATTATCAGAATACAATCTCCCAAGGTATTTCTGGGCCTAAGCCAACACACACAGCATGCTACATAATTAATAGAGTAATGATCAGGCCAATCTTGAAGAAAACACATATGAACTGTAAAAGGAAGAAGCCTAAGATTAGTAATTTCAGAACCTTCGGTTGTCCTTGCTTCATCCGCAATAATTAAAGAGATATTGGTAAGTTAGATTCCAAATCTGATGAAGGTATATTCATGGGGTATGCTTCTAAACCTAAAGGTATAGAGTCTTTAATAAACAAAGTCTATTAATTGAGCAAACTGTCAGTGTTATTTTTGATGAACCTAACGCTTCCTTGAGAAAGGAAGTAGATAGTGATGATGATGATACAGATAAATTATCCAAGAAACTGAAGGACACATCTATTGAGGATAATGAAGATCCACCTTGGAAGAACTGCAACAAAAAGACATATGTTATAGTGATCTTCCAAGGAATGGAGATACAAGAAGGATCATCCAAGAGACAACATCATGGGAGATCCATCTGTTGGGTAAGAAAAAGAGGTAATGTTATTCCTTGTGACTATTTAGCATTTGTATCGCAGTAGAGCTTAAGACAGTTAATGAAGCACTGTCTGATGAATCTTAGATACTAGCCATGCAAGATGAACTTAATCAGTTCAAGAGAAACCAAGTTTGGTCCCTTATTTTGAGACCATCGGATCATCCTGTGATTGGCACCAAATGGGTGTTCAGGAACAAATTGGATGACGCTGGTGTTATCACTAGAAACAAGGCTAGACTGGTGGCTCAAGGCTATTCCCAAGAGGAAGGCATAGATTTCGATGAAACCTATGCACTAGTGGATAGACTAGAGGCAATTCAGATTTTACTTACATATGCATCAGCATTAGATTTAAAGCTCTTTCAAATGGATTTAAAATCTACATTTTTAAATGTCTATATAAAGGAGGAAGTTTATGTAGAACAACCTCCTGGTTTTGATGATGTAGATTTTCCAAATCAAGTGTTCAAATTGCATAAAGCTTTATATGGTTAAAGCAAGCACCTAGAGTATGGTATGAAAGGCTTAGTGCATTCTTATTAAACCATGGTTTTATCAGAGGACAAGTAGATAGCACTTTATTTATTAAATCAAAAGTCAAGAATATATTGCTTGTGCAAGTCTATGTGGATGACATAATATTCGATCTACTGATGAATCTTTGTGCAAGTACTTTGAAAAGCTCATGCAGGAAGAATTTGAAACGAGCATGATGGGGAGCTAAATTATTTCCTTGGACTTCAAATCGAACAAGGCAAATAAGGTACACACATCTGCCAAGCCAAGTACACAAGGAGTTACTAAAGAAATTTAGATTTGAAAACGCAAAGCCATTGTCAACACCAATGAGCACATCTACAAGAATAGACAATGATAAAAATGATAAGAATGTAGATCAAAAGCTCTACAGAGGTATGATAGGTTCATTACTTTATTTGACAGCTAGTAGACCTGATATATTATTCAGTGTATGCATGTGTGCTAGGTATCAGTCTGGTCCTAAAGAATCTCATTTAATATCTATAAAAAAGATTTTAGATATTTAGCTAAGACTCATGATCTAGGCTTATGGTATCCATAACATGCGAAATTAATTTAGTAGGATATTCTGATGCTGACTATGCTTGATGCAAAGTAGATAGAAAAAGCACTAGTGGAAGTTGTCAATTTCTTGTAGGATGCTTGATTTCATGATCCTCAAAGAAATAAAATTCAGTAGCACTATCAACAACTGAAGCTGAGTACGTGGCTACTGGAAGCTGTTGCACTCAACTACTAGGATAAAACAACACCTTGAGGATTATGGACTGCACATCAAGACAATTCCTTTGCTGTGCCACAACACTAGCGCAATAAATCTCATTAAAAATCCAGTTCAGCACTCCAGGACAAAGCTATAGAGGTTAGATATCATTTTATAGAGATCATATAGCTAATGCAATATAGGTATTTTGTTTATAGATACATTAAATCAGTTAGCAGATATCTTTGCAAAGGCCTTACCTGAAGAGAGATTTATGTCTCTTAGAAGGGAAATAGGCATGTGTAATTTGTAATAGACTTTTCTGCATATAACTAAATAATAAATCTTTCAGAATAATGCCTATTACTCCCCCTGAAATAAGAAATCCCCTATTGCTTATGTCATAAATTGCTTTGATGGTTCTCTATATTTAAAAAGCTTTCACCTCTTGCGAAATCATATCCTTTTGTTGTTTTTTGCAATTACTGCAACGTCTCTTCAAAAACAACTATACCTTTTCTTTTAATCCCATAATCTATGCCATAGTGATTCACCTCTCTCTCTCATCTCGTTCGACTCGCCTGGAATGATAAACCCTATCGTCTTCGGCATCGACTCTGTGAAGTTTTCAAAGAATCCCTCTCTTCCCGCCAAATCTGTAAGTAATCATTACACACTGTTGTTTAAAAGTTAGAGCATAGATTTCTTCTAAGTCCAAATCGATTTGCTTTGTAGGATAACGATTATTTACAAGCATAACGATTTCATAAGCACCACATAACGATTTCGTTAGTTCACAACGATTTCATAAGAATCGTTTTCCTTAGAGCATAACAATTTCATAAGTATCGATTTCTTTATAAGCATAACAATTCGATAAGTTACGTAACGATTTGATCACTGCATCGATTTGTTAAGTGAGAACAACGATTTCATCTCACAACGATATGTTTAGTGAGAACAACGATTTCATCTCACAACGATTTATTAAGTGAGAACAACGATTTCATCTCACAATGATTTGTTAAGTGAGAACAACAGTTTGTCTCATAACGATTTGTTAAGTGAGAACAAAGATTTTCTCACAAAGATTTTTAAGTGAGAACAACGATATCATCGCATAATGATTTGTTAAGTGAGAACAACGACTTAGTCTCACAATGATTTTAGTTTCACATCGACTTGTTTATTGAAACAACAGCTTGGTCGCCGCAACGATTCGATAGATATAATGATTTGCTTGTGTTTATACAACGATTTGCTCACTGCGATTACTTATGTTCAAACAATGATTCACTCTCCCAACGATTTGTTTATGTTTGAACAACGATTTGTTTGTATCTGTACAACGATTTGCCTACATATCTATAATGACTTGTGCTTACAACAATTTGACTATAATTGTATAACGGTTGATGTTCACAACATTTGCCTCTACTTATATAAAGATTTGATTGAACAATGATTTGCTCATATAACGATTTCATAAGTAGAACAACGACTTCATCGAACACATCGACTTCATGATATTCAAATATAATTTCAAATATCATAAATGTCAAAGTTTTCCCGTGTGCTTCTCCAATATCCATGCATTTAATGTGACTGTGCATTTCACTGCACGATGTATATCTGGATATCTTCAAATCCCATGCTTCTCTAAGAAACACTTTTCAAATAGCAGAATGACATTTCTATTTTGATGTATATATTCTTTCTAACGATTGACTAACAAGGATGGAGATAGTCTAGCTGGCTATGCTTTAGCAGTTAATGTGTGCCGGTCTCTAACAGTACCATGTCATACAACGTTGGACAAATAGAAGCAGAGGGATATCAAGATGGATCTTCTCCTTGCGTGCATGGTTGTAAAGCATTAAATGACTACAAGCACACCTGTCGTACTTGATGAACCATGTAGTCTACGAGCATCCAACCTAGAGACAAGGACACTTCAACGGATACATTTTTCAAAGAGAAGGATATATAGAAGACTGATGACTCCGTAAAGAACAACTCTTCAATTTCATCTTATATTTGCGAGCATCAGAAAGAAGAGCCCTAAGCTTCACTCCCTAGCTTGCTGTAGCTCTTGCTCTCCAATTTTCATTGTCTTTAGCCTTTGGAGAGCTAGTGTGTTCTGAGAGATTTTCTTATTGTAGATCGTTCTCTCTCAGTCACTGCCTCAGATCGAGCATTTGTAGTAAGCTTGGTCTAGGGGCATTTCGCCTTTATTCACATTTGTTGTGAAGTTCCTCTTCGGCTGTGAAGAGAGACCTGTTGTGAACAGGTGGTGTTTATTCCCTTCAGTAAGGAAGGAACACCTGCGTATCAGGGTGTTTGTATTCCACTTCGGGGTTAGAAGAGAATGCCAGCTGCGGCTAGATGTGTAAGGGTCCTTAAGGGGACAGTACCCATGGTAGTGAAAGCCTAAGTTGTTGCTTGGGGACTGGACGTAGGACTCCTTGGTATAGGAGGGCCGAACTAAGATAAAAATCTCCTGTTGCATGTGTGATTACTTTTGCGTGTTTATTTGTCTTCATTCATCTAACACTAACTATTCTCTTTAGTGTTTTCTGTTAAGCGTTTTGTTCACAGGTTTTTAATCTAAATTTTTAGAATCTCATTCACCCCCCACCCTCTAGGCTTGCTAGCTGGGCAACAGTGACTTGGCTGCTTGCATTCATAGCATGTTGGTTCTTTACTCTTTTTGTCCTTCTTGAAGTATCTTATAGATCCATACTTCTTTTTCTTGGCAAGAATTCTCTAAGTCTTCTTGACAGCATTGCTTCATCATCACTATCTTTAGAGTTTTTTTTTGTATCTTCAAACGAGAATGAAGAAGGAGAAGTTATGGCTTTCAAAGCATAGACATTTTCTTTTTCGAAGAACTTTTAGAGAATCTTTCCATGTTAATTTCATGAGCCAAGCAATCCTATTAATTTATCTAGAGAGAGTTTAGTTAAATCATTTGCTTATTCTATAGCAGTTACTTTATGAGTCCAAGATTGAGTTAATGATCTGAGAATTTGTCTAACTATTTCTTCATTTGCATAGTTCTTACCTAATGAACTTAGTCCATTTGTTATATTAGTGAACCTATTATACATTTGAGTAATGTTTTCACTTGGTAGAATTCTAAATTGTTCATATTGAGAAACAAGAATATTATTCTGGTTTGTCTAACTTTGTCGGTACTTTCATAAGTTATTTTTAATTTGTCACACATTTCTTTAGCAAATCTACATGCAGATACTGGATTAAATTCTTTCTTAGACAAAGCACATCAAAGATATTATTTAGCTTTACTGTTTAAAGACATATGTCTTTTATTAGCTAAGGACAACTAAGATGAGCCTTCAGTAAGAATGACATAATCACCTTGTTCAAATACCTGCCATAGATCAAAGTTTGTGCCGTGTAAGAAGCATTCCATCTGCATCTTCTAGTACTAGTAATCTTCACCATCAAGAATAGTTGCCTTGTAATAGACTGACCTTCAGAGCTGTGCATTTCTGTTGCCAACTCTTCCCAAATCATTTGATTCGTCAAAGAAGACCGTGCTCTAATACCACTTGTTGGATCTAGATGGAGTATAGATTCCTAGAGGGCGGAATAAGACTTTCTACAAATTAAAATATTAGATCTAAAAGAACATTTAATAGATATGTTAGTACTTTGTGTTTTGTGTTGAAATAAGTATAACTTGGCGGAAAACAATCACAAACATACACAAGAGATTTATCCTAGTTCGGACCTCCCCTCAATTAGGAGTCCTAAATTTAGTCCCCAAGAACCCCTTGGTATTTCCACTATCTACCAGAAAACATGGTCTTCCATTCAAAAAGGCGTATTACAACCACTTGCTTCTAAGCAAGACTTCCCTTCAAAGAGAGGTATTCAGCCTCCTACCGCAGTAGGACTTCCCTTCCATCAGAGGGGAACACACAAGGAATAAACCCTACCAGTTACAACCAAAATGTTACAAACTAAGTGCCGCTCTGAAGATAAGTGAGTATAGATGAACATAATGAGATCTCAAGGAAGAAGAATTGTGGCACTTCTCTCTTTCTGGTTCAAGAGTGGGTTCTAAGAATTGATCTGATAATTATAATCCACCCAATGACAGACTTGTTGGATCAATATGGTACTTTAGATGTTCTAGAGGGGGGTGAATAGGACTTCTTGTAATTTTATTAGTTATCCTAATCTGAAAGAACACTTGACAGAACTGTTAGTACCTTGTGTGGTATGTGTGAAACAAGTGTAACTAGGCAGAAACAATCACAAACAATGCACAAGAAATTAATTCTGGTTCGGACCTCTTTTTAATTAGGATTCCTACGTCCAGTCTCCAGGCACAACTTAGGATTTTCCACTAACTACCAAGAACTCTTGCCTTCTCTACAATGAGAGGCATTACAACCACTTGCTCCATAGCAAGTCTTCCTTTTACCAAAGGGGTAAAACAAGCACCTACCATAGTAGGTCTTCTCTATTACAAAATGGAACTATAGGGTACAACCCCCTGTTGGTTTCTACTCTAAATGAAGGGTAGACAAGGTGCTTGCTCAGGGAATGAGCAACACAGAAGATTAGAAAGAGATGTACAAATATGCTTAAAGTTTATCAACTCTTTCTGACTAAAGGGTGGACTGAGAAGAAGAACACAGATTATCTAAACCACCCACACACAAGCTTCTGAAAGCAAAGAGTGAGAGAGCATGGAGTCGGCTTGCTTGCACAGATTGCTCTCCTTCAGATTTACTATGAGCACTGTTCTCTTTTGAGCTTCGTTGCTTCTTGTCTTCTTGAGTGTATGTAGATCTATTCTTTATATTGGGTATAAATATCTGAATCTCTCTATCTCTCTAAATCTCAATGCAATGTATTGTTTGTTCAAACTTCAACTCCTAATATAGCCTTCAAAGTCTTTGTTTCCCATTGAAATATAGTCATTTCAAAAGAATTTGAACATTGTGATTTGGAGACAACTTGAGAGGTCCATATTCAGATTTTGAGCTTCTCAACGCTTCCTAGCTATATGGATAGCTGCATGCTTCTGTAGAGAGCCGCAATAAATGTCTACAAACATCATACCCAAGCAAGACCTTTCTCTTCCTCATGGTTAGACTTGTAGGAAATAATATTAGGTGAAAGTAAAGGACAGTCATTTAGAAGGATACCAATCTGTGTCCAAAGAGAAAATTTTATTCATAAAGAGTACTGGGGTTGGTGAGTAGTCCAAGGAGGTGGTCACTTGCTTAGTGCGTAGTACCCTGCAAATAGCTTTTCCTTAAAAATTGGAAATTTGTCAATTTGAAGGACACTTGCAGATATCTTGCAAAATAGATAGCTACTTGCAAACATTCTAAACATCAGTACTTCAGATATGTTCTTAATAAAATATTAAATAAAAAATGTATAGAACACAGAAAGTACAAGATCTGTAATAGATAGATTGAAAACTAGATTTCATAAGTATAATAACAATGTTCTTAGATTAGAGAAATGTTTGCAAGAATCGAAGTGAAAGTATAATGAGATAAGATAATAAGTTTCAAAATATATGTATAAAATGTTATGATTTGTTCACCAATCGATTTCACAAAGGATTATAAAGTCATCGGAATATTACTACACCAATGATTATGCAGCATCATCACTTGATATGTGAATAGCATCAACCATTATGTAGAATAGCATCAATCGATATGTAGAATAACATCAATGGTATGCCATCAATCGATATGAAAAACTATGTTTATAATGCCAATTGGTAGAAATATAGAAGCAATCGATGTTTGCTTAAAGGCAATCGATATGAATGAAGACAATCGATATGGAACATAAAGACAATCGATATGCATAACAACCATCGATGTGAATGAAGTGCAATCGATGTGAATGGAGAGCAATTGATGTTCTTAAGACAATAGATGTTTTAAAATAACATTAATTGATACAGAACTTTGACTTCACAAAATTCGTAGTGACATTGATTGCTCACCTATGTTCATCAAACGATAACTAACTTCGACTTCACAAAAGTCGTAGTGAGACATCGATTGTTGATCTTTGTTCATCAATCGATATGTCACTTCGACTTTCCAGGAGTTGGAGTAAGACTTCGACAAATGACCTTTGTTCATCAATTGATATGTCACTCGACTTTACAAGAGTTGGAGTAAGACTGATATAAGTACTAGTCGTGGACTTATAAATTTTACTGGAGATATATAAGTGTTAGTAGAAAATGAATTTGTTTATTACTTGAAATGGTTTTAGTATAAGCGAAATGATTTGGTCATAATCAAAACAATACACATGCTATTGTAAAAATAATTGAATAACAATTCTCCCCCATTTTGTTAATGACAAAATTATATATATATAAAGAGTTAGCACAGAGTCATTATAAAGAATTAGCACAGAGCCATTATAAAGAATTAGCACAGAGCCATCTTTTATGCACACAAATTCAAATTTCTCCCCCTATATATTTCTCCATACCTATATATTTCTCATGCTTTGTGTCATTTACAGAAATGACAGAGTAAAGAGGAAAAAGGAAGAGATGCACAGATGTTAACACAAATAGATGGTTGTCTATGGAATGATATAACATTTATACAAGAATAAGTATCTGATTCAAGAAGACTTATGAAGATAGAGAGAAGGTGGGAGTTGATCAAAGAAGAGTTTTAGAAGCTCCCTAGCTTCTTCTCATTATCAAGAAATATATGTTCAAAGAGAGAAGAATCAATATTATAAGAAGGGCCAATGGAATGGATTTTTGTGTAGGATTTGAGGTGGTGGCGATGATACCAATTTAGTCTCTGATAGGCTTCATTGTCCAGACTGTACCTCAAAGGAATAACATCCTATTTGTAGCTTTGTGCAGAAATTATTTTACTAAAATATTTCGCTAAAGTCCTTGTGTGTGAGCAACTGCCTTGGCCTTGTAATAAAGATCATATCTACCTTCCTATTTGAGGGTAAGAGATTTTCTAAGTGCATCAAAATCCATAACCATGAAAGAAGAGGGATGAAATTGTCTCTTTCTACATTCCTTAGCCTCTTCTGGATAAGACTGGCCATTATTCTTCTGTCAGCCTTTCAAATTCTGCAAAACAATGCTGAAATTCTTGAAGGATTTTTTGGTCTTTCCAGTGTGAAAGAGCAAACCTATGAATGAATTGGACTTTGGAGTACTTGATCTAAAACTTAATAGCTAGCCTGATGTGCCTATTGTAAGCACTTGGGCAAACTCCTTTCTGGAGGAAACTACACCGATCAGACTTGGGTACAATTTGAGGGCAATCCAATGGTCATAGAGGGTGTGATTTTCCTCTGCCCTTTTAACAACTGACCCATTGACCTAGGCTTACATATAATAGGTTAAGCTCAAATCTTTCTTCAATTCTATTGAAGCTTTATTGATGCTACTTTATGAGAACGTCAAACAAATCAAGAATCTTAAATTCAAATGAGTATGAACATTGATAAGACCAGTGCCTCTTACCTGGCTTCTCTATACTTTACTACCTCCCAGTGTATATTCTCAGAAATTCCTCAGCACTTAAACTGTGACTAGAATGAATAATGGCATTCAATTCATTTAGAGGGACTTCCTTAATTAGTTCTAATCAAACGAGGTAGTCAATCTTCTAATTTATAATGAGGCATCCCATAGACTTCTAGAAAGACCATGATCTTCAGAAATTCTTCAAATAAAGTAAAGTTTTCCTAGAATGATTGATAAGCATACCAAAATGGAGGAAAGTCTACTTTGTCAACTTTTCCTTTTCTCTTATGGCCAACCTGGGCGGGAAGCTCTTCAGTAGGCACTAGTTTTGCTAATGGTTGAGTGTTAAGATCACAAGTAGGAGTAGATTAAAGGGGAAGAGATTAAAAAAAAGGATGGTGGTAACTTGTGAAGTTCTGGGAATTTTGAGGGTTCTAGACTGCTGGTATATTTTTGAGGAAAGGAAGGATAAGAGGTGGCTGGTTGTGAGGTAGGCAAGGGAGTAGATGAGGGATCAAGATCAAAAGAAGGTGTTGATTGGGAGGAGGGAAAGAGAATGGAACCTGACTTGACCAATTTTCTCTTAGCTCTCCTATTAAATACTTGAGCCTGAGACCCTATGTCGTGCCCTAGAATTTTTATTGAATTATATGATGCAATTATGTATGTGTTCTCATTGAGTTGTATGCTATTCTGTGTTGAACTTGGTGTCAACATCTACTGACGTTGACTATAGTAAACGGCATGATCTATTGCCGTTTATTGTCTGTTGACGACAAAGTATTATGAAATTTATTATTTTCTAGAATATTTGGTTTTTCGGGCAAGAAAGTTGACGACCTGATCGATGGACGGCAGCATGGGTTGACGTTAACTAGACTTGCCTTTTTTTTTGTTACCGTTCCGAGGGAGAATAAATCGGCCCGTTTCCATGCATTTAAGAGGAGGATTTGGTGTGTTTTCTGATCCAATGGCTAGGATTAGCTTTGGGCAATACATAGGGATCTTTATAAGACCTGGTTTTGGCCTTTGGGGAGATTTTCGCACTAGTTTGGAAGAGAGAAAAGGAAGGCCGAGAGAGAGTGTCCCAGAGCTTCGTCCGGGCGATTTGAGGCGTATTGGACCAAGGAGGATCATCAAGCATCGAGGT
>JACBKR010002538.1:0-34348 GCA_014218235.1 Colocasia esculenta | reverse complement strand
CTCGGTCTCACCTGAGAACACAACGACAAATAACGCAGGGTGAGCGATAACGCCCAGTAGGACTTAAATCTCAATAGTCAAGTAGGCTTTAAATAATTAATGTATTAAAAGGCAGAGTAACTAATGATAGAGCGAGAGAGTCAAGTAAAAGATAGCAGGATAGCGCATGATGGAAATAGCACAAGCTTTCTAAGTATAGCACAAATAGCAAGATGTCCATAGCACAAATAGCACAAAGTATAGCAATAGCACAACGGGTATAGTATAGCACTTTTGTCAAAAGATAACGAGAGAACATAGCACTTTTTTATTGTCATTTAGATAGTCGAGATAGATAGCACTCGAGTGTAATGCCAAACACTCCGATCATTTAAATCCCATGGGCACTAGCACTTTCGGCGCACATCCAGAATCAGATCGGGCCCTTTATATATTGCCAGGCATTGGTTATATTGTTGATCTTTAAACAATCAGTCAATGGCCATATAGAGTACCAAGAATAGATGAGAGCACTAGATGAAAGCGAGATAGTAGAGTGAACATGAATAGATGAGCGAGTAGAGTATAGATGAGAGCTAGTGGACATTGCACGTAACACGTCGAGTAAACAAGCGATAGTAACAGTTGCACAACACACGCACGTGGTGTTGGCAATCAGGTGGAACTCACCCCTACCACTGGCCAAGTTAAGCACAGGTCCAGAGGTCCGGCGCGTGATTCAAGATAAGAGCAAACATCTAATAGCCGTTTGGATCATGTTGATCCCTAAAGGGTGTAATAGGTGTTAGGTACAACCCGCTCATCGACCATGTGGGAATCCATGGACTAGGAGACTACAGAGGCCTTGAACAAAGACTCACTAGTTCGACAGAAGGAATATCCGATGGAGAGTTCGTCCAAGTCAAGAGAGAGTGTAATATAGAAACAAGGACTCGATGTTCTAGAGGAATTCTAGAATAGTGGAGCATGGGTATCAGTGTTCAAAAACAACGCGATTTGGATGGTTCAAAGTGCATGCAAGTGTTATGAGAAAATCATGGACATGATAGATCATGTGATTAACTTGAATTGATTAAAATATATTCAATAATTAACATTTCATTTTCTGTATACCAGACAGTTAACATGACAGGGGTGACTGTAGAACAACAAGAAATGCACGAATATGGGTTTGCATGCAAAAATTGAGATCGCGATGGACCCTTGTAAGGATCGTGACGGGGACAGAATAGGTCACGACAGGAGTCGACACAGATCACGACGGGTTCGGCGGAACAGGCTCACAGATCGCGACGAGGTCTTGCAAGGATCGCGACAGATCGGTCAGCACAGGCGCACGGATCGCGACGACGGTACCTGTCGTGTTCAAATCGCGACGGGTATGCTATCGCGACAAGACCTTTGAACGCGGCCTATCGGGCCGTCGCGTTCACAGGGTCTGCGACAGAGTCTGACAGGGAAAGGACAGTGCATTGGATTGCGGACCAGACTTTCCCAATTTTGACACAGGGTTGTTCTAAAATTAAGAACAAATTGTACAGTACATGAAAAATCGCAAAACTAATTTTAAACAGATCCAGACATGTAGGGGTACTTTCAGTAAATCAAAATCTGAAAGCAACGAAAGTTTCAGCATGGTTTAATAAAGAGTATTCATGATGAACATAAAACAATGAACAATGGGATCAACGAATTAATTCGCATGATAGGATGGATGGAAATTAGGGCTTTCAGGGGCAAAAAAACCTAACATCCACTAGAATCTTCAATAAAAACTTCGTGTCATGATGTTTAGTATTCATGGAGAATAAGATTTATGAAGAGGGTTCGGGGTCATGTAAGTTGCAGAACATGAAAAATCAAGAACAAAAGATATGTTCGATGGAAAATTATGAAACCAAAGGGCTTTGTTCTTGATGGACGAAACATCCTATAGAAAATTTTCATGGTTTATGCTCGTGAGAATGCCTACCTTAATGATTTTCCTCTTCTAGGGTTGAAGGTGAAGAACTCGGGATGAAGCTTTGATGAAGCCTTCTCCCACAAATTCTCCTCTCCTTGGGTTCTCCTCTGGTCCAACAAGCCTTGGGTACGAGCTTAGGGCGGCCATGAGGGTTTTAAGAGAGTTTTTATATTCCTCCCCTTTCTATTTCCTATTATGACTCAAATTCCTAATTATTCAGAATTCCTAGTTTCTTCCACCCTTCCAAGCTTGCAACCTTCCAAATGGGTTAGGGAGAGAGGTAATTCATGGCCAAGCTATTTGGTTAGGGTTAGGAATCCAATTCCAACCCAAACTTCCCATTAAAGCATTAAACACCTCTTTCTATTTAAGAATAATTCAATTACGAATTTAGGGTATTGTCTATTATTTCTCTTTTAAAAATTCCTATTTTGGCCCACTAACTTCTATTGGGTCAATTTAATAAAGCCCATCACTTTTTTTCTTTAATGGGTTTTAGTAAATTCCCTTTCCATTAATTCCTATTTAATTTATTTCTTATTTGATTTTCTAACAATTTAATAGTTTTTTTATATATGAAATTTTATTTTTTTTTTGAAAAAATCCAGGTTGCTACACCTGTTGTGTTTTCAGCACCAATTCTTGTCATATCCCTTAAAGACTCACTATACTATTGACCCTATGAGTTGTTTACCTCACTTTCTTGGATTTTAAACTACTTTATGACCAAGATAATTTGATTATTCATCATCAACCTATCTTTTGAATTTCCATCCCTATTGTGCTCATGAAATAAACTTATGATCTGAAGACAGTGCTCTCTTCAAAGAGGGAATTAGGATAACCTGTGGTAGCACCAGTCACTTGTGATCAGTTGTGGGCGACAGTTTGTAGGTAAATCTAAGTCAATGGTCTGATGATGGTGGGTAATAAACCACGTTCTTTCTCAATGAACAAGATCCAGGTGCTGGAATTGCCTAGGCATTGAGGATGTATTTACGTTATTTAGTAACCTCTTGAGAGCAGTATGATGCTTGTCGAATTCGTTTCGAAATCAAGTTATGGTCTGAATTTTGAAAGATATATATGACTCTTGTTCTGAAATTCGCTTGAGCCGTTATGAAATCAAATTTGGCTATATGTTCCGGTTAAGTATGAAGTTCATGAGCAAATATATTTCTGATCCATATATGCTTACTTTCACAACTGAGTCCTCCGACTCATGCCTTTGTTTCCTCCACCCCCCCCCCCCCCCTTCAGATTGAAGGTGAGTGCAGTGCATCTCAGGATAGAGATTCACCATTCTGCTGCTGATGAAGAAGATGTGAAGAAGAATAGCATAGATTTAGTAGTTTTTTTGAGACTTTGTTGTATTGTTAAAAGTCTAGAGAGAGAAAGCTTGACTTTATGTAATTAATGGGTGATATTACCTAGTTACTCTGTTAATGTATAGTACTTCCAAAGATGCCTTTGTGGAATGGTTTGACGGTCTTGTGGATTACACGGATTTGCCTGCCATAAAAAAATTTGTCAGCATAACCCCTCTTCCGATCAAAAGTATGTGATATGTATATGTGTGTGTGCGGTCGGAAGAGGGTGTCACAATTTGGGCCAGTCTTCCAGTACCTTTCCTTGCTTAATCCTCTGTTGATACATCATGCTATTGACCTAGCAAGTTATCTCCTTCATCCTCTTGGGTTTTTACCATTAAGTCACTTAAGAGATCATTCAAATTGTCTTCCATATCCTTCTATGTATTATCCTTGAGGTCTTCAAGTATAGAAGTTCCTAGTTGGTTACAACTTCCTGTATTCAATGATCTCAATCCATGTTCTTTGATTACATAAGAGTTTGAGTACTTGAGTAACACAATTGTTGATGAAAGACTTGTGATGACAATTATTGGGTCCCTGGACCCACTTGATTATATGCTTATGCAAATAGGGCTGGTCCAGTCCTGGGAGGAGCACCCGAATTCATTTACGGGCCGTGAGGAATGATAAAGGATCTAAGGATGTTTGGCATTACATCACTATAATCTGGATTAGTCATCATGTTTTTATGTCATCAGTTAGATATGATTTGAGTCAGAACATGGTTGTTATTCTGAATTCTGATCATGCGATCTATTTCAGTATTCCTGTTTGTTATTTGTTGACTTGGTCGTCCAGTCACTTTTGTATCTAGCCTTGTTACGGTTAAACTATTTATATTGTCCTTGATTATCTTAATTCTTTTGATAAATAGATTGAATCCTACTAGGCTAGTTAGCTCACAAGTCCTACTTTTTAGGTTATCTACAGTTCTAGAAGGCAGGACATGGGATTTGTGGGCTGAGAGATCAAGCCTTGCGGCGTTTACTTTTGAATTGTAAATTGAGAGTCATGTAATACATGTAGAATGACAGTTAATAATTTTTATTTAGTAAAGCCCCGAGCAATTTTCTGTTCAAATTGTTCAAAGTTTACTCTTGATTTCTTATTCACTCACGTTACGACATTTATTGATATATTAAATGTTGGGACGTGACAGAATGGTATCAGAGCATCGGTTGAAGATCCAAATACTTTAGGGTCATTGGTCTTCAACATCTTGTAGTGACCTGTGAGAATGGGTAAAAAGCCTGAGGTAAGCTAGATAAGTAAAAGGGATAGATTGTATTGAGTATGAACGAAATATCTAGAGGTAGGTTCCTCTCTACGACTCTTTTTCCATTTCTTGTTTCATGCTTGTGGTCTCTATTTGTATAAACTCATATTTACTATTTGTTCCATGTTCTGTAGAATCACCTTCCTTTGGTTTCCTTCTTCTATTAAAATCTTGAGACCATCTATTTCAGTATTATCTTGATTTGAGAGCAAGTAAAGCTAATAGGGGTGTCTTTCTCTCTCACTGTGTTCATGCCTTTAGTGAAGTTCATGTCTTTGGTTATTGATACATGTATTTGATATGACTTTCCTTCCAAATTCGAGAAAGATTCTCATAAAGGATTTGTGTAAGCAATTTTTTTTCTTCCAAAAGTCTTTCCATGCTATCCATACCATAAAGATCTCCTCTTTTTGTTCTAGCCTTCTCTCATACTGAAGAACTCCATGTTTACGTGTTTGACATGTCCACACTTGCCTCTGATTCTGAAAACATCTTTAGAATTGTTCTTCTATTCCTTGTAATCATTTTTAGCTAATATTCATGTTAGGTCCAAGCATGTTTATAGAAATCTTCCTATTAGTTACAAGAGAATGTGGTTTGGAAGAGTTATGTTTCCAGTATATCATCTTGTCATAGGCATCCATGCCACAATATATCATGTTGTTCTACTTGTTTCCCTCATGTAAAGTAGTGTTTGGAACTGGAAACAAGACCCTTTTGATGTTGTCAATCATGTAAGGATTCATAGAAACACTTGGTAGAATTTCCTGTGGTAGTTTTATCAAAATCTTAGAAGTTTAGATCACACCTTTCGACAGCCAGCAATTACCTGTCGACAGGGTCCCTGCTTCCAGAACCCAGATAATGCAAAAACCAGCAGTAGCTGTCGACAGATATTCTTATCTGTCGACAGATGTTCCTCACCTGTCGACAGCCGATTCTGGTTTGTCGACAGATAGTGTTCAGATCCAAGAATTGGTTCTGGGAGGACAGTAGCTGTCGACAGCCACTTCCTGGCTGTAGACATACACTTGTCTGAGGTGTTAAACCTGATCTGTTTCATGTCTAACCAAAGGTGTCAGCAGGAATCCTGTAAAACTGAACTCATACCTATTACATATAATATCTTAAGTAAATGAAACATCAAATATAACATTTACTTAAATGATATGGAATGTAAATAAGGAAGTACCCCCATTTGAATTCAATAAAAATATCAAAAAATCATATCTCTTACCAATAAAAATTCAACTCTCCCATCGAAGAAGAAAAACACGATTTTGGCGATTCCATCAAAATAGCTCCTTTCTAAACTGTCACAAATTGGCCAACCTAAAAGTCTCATAATTCAAATAAACTAGTAGAATTCTAAAAATCCAAGGTCCGGTGAAACCACCAGCTTATGTTGACAAATAGAACCGTTTCCTCCTCAATCAAAGTTGACACCACCTTGTGTTGTCCAAACTAGTTGACTCATATGCATCACCAAACTTCAGTAGTTCACTCAGTGTTAGTTGTGTGTCGACCTATAAAGTAACCAGAGTCAACACATTAAGAAAAAAAAAACTTTTGACTTTATGATTTTCTTATGATATAAAAGACTTATGTTAGATATTTATTACATTTTGCATGACTTGTAACATTATCAAAACTAGAGATACAACATAAATCATCTATCATATTTAAAAATCCTGTAAGGAACAGACATGATTTAATCACGAAGGTCAATGTAGCAAGTAACTAGATACATACAGTAACACTGTACTACTAGTATTAATTAGAAAAGCTGAGTTTTTTAAACTGCAAGATTGATTAACCAAAACTTTAATTTGTTTGCTCAACCAACGGGATGGGAGAAGAAACACATTGGAGAGAGGTTCATTATGCAATGAACAATCTTGCTCAGTCCTTGGAGCAAGTAGTTCCAGTCGGTGATCAAGGGAAAATGGAACTGCATGAAAATATTAGAAGTACAAATCTCCAAGAAACAATGAGTATTACAGTATCTATACGGAAGAGAACAGTTCCCTCCAAAAAAGAGAAAACAACTGGCAAAAAGATGGTGAAGAGGAATAAGAAAAGCAAAAAGATCAAGAAGGCCAACAAGCAAGAAAATGCCAAGGCACAACCTAAGGAAGCTTGTGCATATAATCACAAACCGAGCCATGTCAAAGAAGACTGTTGGCGAAGACTAGGAGCATGTTTGTGTTGAACCACTTTATGGTTGTCCTTGTATTTTGGTGATAACAAAACTTATGATGATTTAATTCATATCTTTGTTGATTAAATAAAATTTGAATATTTTGTTTCATCTGTGTCGCATCATTCTCATAGCAAAATGCTGAGTCTCACATTGATGCATATGGCGCACTATAATGATAAGTCGATGTTTAATTCATATACATCGATTTCAGTTTTTAAGTGCCATAGTAACAAGCGCTATACGATTTGATCTGATTAATATAATGCTTTAACGATTCGCTAAGGGCCATAACGATTGTTAAATCGATCTCACAACGACTTCTTAAGTGGCCATAACAATTTGTTAAGAAATCGATTCCATAACGATTCGCTAAGGCTCATAACGAGATATTTGATAAGTGAGTGCAACGATTTGTCCTCACATCGATTTGCTCTCACAGCGATTTACTTGCATAACGATTTCATAAGTGATCGCATCGATTTCTTCAGAAGATCATAACGATTTGCTTGCATAACGATTTCATAAGTGATCGCATCGATTCTTCAGAAGATCATAGCGATTGCTTGCATAACGATTTCATAAGTGAACGCATCGATTTCTTCAGAAGAGCATAACGATTTGCTTGCACAACGATTTCATAAATGATCACATCGATTTGTTCAACGATTTGTTTACAACAAATGAGCAACGACTCTTCACATAAGATTTCATAAGTCATGTTCATAACGATTTCTTCATGGATTCTGTTCAAACACAGATTGCCTTTATATTTCAAATATGCTTGGCGCTTAAATGAAAAGTCAAAATATCTTCTGACAGAAAAAGCTGCATGCATATTTCAGAGTTGTCAAAAAGATATGAACTACTATTTTCAGCATGATAGCAGAAGCACCAGTACTATGCATCGTTTATCATAAACATTCTTTCATGCTAACACTCTCTTCTATGATGACAGATCTCAAAGGCCACCAGAGTCTGATTAAGACAAACGAAGAGAAAGATCAGCAACGACTAGAAGAGCTCCAACGGATCTCTTCAACGGATCTATTCTAAAGCTGCTCATATAAAAGATGGAGCATTGCTGAAGAACAAGAAGGCTTTTCCTGAAACTCTTTGAAGGAGTGTACATCCAAGTGAGAAACCTCAAACGCCACATACACTCGACGAAAGAGAGAAGAGCTCGAGCCAAAATCTACAGAAGCTTTCAAACAGAAGTCTTCATCGCCTTCAAGACTTCTTCTCTTCCATTCTCCCTATGCTCATTGTAATCTTGAGGGAGAGTCTGTGACTGTGAGCTAAGTCTATAGTGTTCATCTTGTATTAGCTCTCAGTCTTGTTCTTTCTTTTCTAAGAAAGACCTTTGTCCAGCTGTAGGACTGTATACAATGTGTAACCTAGCTAGAGGTTAGTGTCTAGCAGACCGCACTGGGGTTTGTTCCAGTAGGTTTGCTTCTGAGCCTAGAAAAGAAGTGGGCTGCCTTCTTGCCCGGGAAGAGAAGAAGACCTGGTGGGGTATCCAGGGTGTTGTGTAGTGTCCTTGAGGGGGACTGTACCTTCGGTTAGTGAAATCCAGAGGGTTGCTTGGGGACTGGACGTAGGACTTCCATGTGGGATGGGCCGAACCAGGATAAATTTCCTTGTGTCTTTTGTGTGATTGTTTATTTGCTCCGCACTGACTACTCTTTATCACACTAAACTAACAAAACCTTCAAGTGTTAATTTCTGTGTTTAAGTTTCTATTTCAGATTTCAGAAAAACCTATTCACCCCCCCTCTAGGCTAGCTTGCTGCCATACCGAAAGGGCCAACAAGTGGTATCAGAGCAGGTCTCTGATCATTCAAAGAAGATCCAACGATCTTAGAGTAAAGATCCATGGCAGCTCAAGGATATGCTGAAGGCCAATCAGTCACCAGACCTCCATTCTTTGATGGAGAGGACTACCAAATTGGAAGATGAGAATGGAATGCTTCATTCGAGGCACAGACTTTGATCTGTGGCAGGTAATAGAGGTAGGTGATTTTGTTGTTATTCCTGCTGAAGGCACTATTGCCATTACACCTGCTGATAAAAGTAAACTATCTCTAAATTTTAAAGCAAAAAACTATTTATGTTGTGCTTTATCTAAAAAGGAATTTAGTAGAGTATCTGCATGCAAATCTGCTAAAGAAATTTGGGATAAATATAATAGATAACTTATGAAGGAACGGATATAAAGTGAAACAAACTAGAATAGATATTCTTGTTTCACAATATGAACAATTTAAAATGCCTCCAAACGAAAATATTACGCAAATGTATAATAGATTTTCAAGCATACTAGTTGGTTTAAGCTCTCTTGGTAAAACTCTTTCTAATGAGGAAACCGTTAGGAAGATACTTAGGTCTTTAACCATTTCATGGACACCTAAAGTAATTGCTATTGAAGAGGCCCATGATTTAACTAACTGTCAATTGATAATTTAATAGGTTCTCTCATGGCACATGAAATAAATATGGAGCGTCTATCTGAAAGCTCATCTAAGAAGAAATGTACTAATGCTCTAAAGTGGTAGCTGCTCCCTCCACTTCTTCTTCTTCTAGCTCACAAATTGCCGGATCTGAAGACAATGATGTTGATGAAGTACTGTCCAAACTTCAGAAGATTTTAAGAAGAAGAAAAATGGATCAAGAAGGACTCAAAGAGAAAGAAAAAAGAGAGAAAGAGAAAAAGAACCAGTCGCTACAAATGCAGAAAACCTGACATCTGAGACCAGATTGTCCTAGACTGAAGAAAACTGGTCAACAGAAAAGCCAAGAAGCAGCACAAGAAATTTAAAAGAAGAGCCATGTCGGCTGCTTGGAAAAATGATGAGGTCACAAGCTCAGAATCATCAAGCTCAGATTCCGAAAAGGAGCAGGTAAATCTAGCCCTCATGGTGGGACTAGATGAGGTACATTCTGACTCATTTTTTAATTCTTGCACAGATTCAGGTCAGTCAAGAATCAGAAGACTAGAAGAAGTCTTAATGAACTGTATGAAAAACATAAAGGGGTATAAAAAGAACTAAACATTCTGAAAAACAACACTATTTGCTTAGAAAACACCAATTCTGATCTTAAATTCGAACTGGAGCAACTAGAAAAACAATTAAAGGATAATAAAGAAATATTATCTTTTGAATGAAGATTTAAAAAATAAGGACAATGAAATGTTAGAGTTAGAAGAAAAATTAAAAACTCTAACTGAAGAAAATCTCTACCTAAAAGAATCAGTTAGAAAATTAACAAAAGGAAAAAACTCTTTAGCTCTATGTTTAAAAGGGTCAAAATCTGGAAATAACAAACAAGGGCTTGGATACATACCTCTAGAAAAAGGAAAACAAGTCATGATTCCAGAAAAATATCCCCTACCAAAATTTGTAAAGAAAACCAAGATGCCCCAGAAAATGGCCCCTGTAAAAGAAAAAAATTACAGAAATCATGTTCTAAAAACTCAACACAAAGAAAATAAGAACAGCAAAACAATCTACATTCATTTTGTTCTCATTGCAATAAACTAGGACACACTATAAACACCTGTACAACAAGGCACTTAGTTTGGATCCCTAAAGGATTTTTTCATGCATCTAACCATCAAGGACCCAAAAAAAGCTTGGGTACCTACTTCTGAATAAGTTGTTTGCAGGACAGTCTTGGAGCATCAGGAACAATGGATGCTCAAGGCAGTGTTAGAGCCTCTCACAAAAAGAGGGAGCTCTAATTAAGGGGGAGCACAGACTAAGGGGGAGTTATTCATTTTTGTCTTTATTTCTAACAATTGTTGAAACCCTCAATGGTAAAAGAATTCTCTCAAAGGGGAAGGAGAAATTGGCGTGGTTAAGATCCTTCCTTTTTGGTTTGTGACAAAAAGTGGGAGAGGTTATATGATTTTTCTGAAACCTCTATGCTTTAAATAATTTTATACAGAAAAACAACAAAAAATTTTTCACATAAATTTTGTCATCACCAAAAAGGGGGAGATGTTGAACCACTTTATGGTTGTCCTTGTATTTTGGTGATAACAAAACTTATGATGATTTAATTCATATCTTTGTTGATTAAATAAATTGAATATTTTGTTTCATCTGTGTCGCATCAATCTCATAGCAAAATGCTGAGTCTCACATTGATGCAATATGGCGCACTATAATGATAAAGTCGATGTTTAATTCATATACATCGATTTCAGTTTTTAAGTGCCATAGTAACAAGCGCTATAACGATTTGATCTGATTTCATATAGTGCTTTAACGATTCGCTAAGTGGCCATAACGATTTGTTAAATCGATCTCACAACGACTTCTTAAGTGGCCATAAACAATGGCCATAACAATTTGTTAAGAAATCGATTCCATAACGATTCGCTAAGGCTCATAACGATTTGATAAGTGAGTGCAACGATTTGTCCTCACATCGATTTGCTCTCACAGCGATTTGCTTGCATAACGATTTCATAAGTGATCGCATCGATTTCTTCAGAAGATCATAACGATTTGCTTGCATAACGATTTCATAAGTGATCGCATCGATTTCTTCAGAAGATCATAACGATTTGCTTGCATAACGATTTCATAAGTGATCGCATCGATTTCTTCAGAAGATCATAACGATTTGCTTGCATAACGATTTCATAAATGATCACATCGATTTGTTCAACGATTTGTTTACAAATGAGCAACGACTCTTCACATAATGATTTCATAAGTCATGTTCATAACGATTTCTTCATGGATTCTGTTCAAACACAGATTGCCTTTATATTTCAAATATGCTTGGCGCTTAAATGAAAAGTCAAAATATCTTCTGACAGAAAAAGCTGCATGCATATTTCAGAGTCTTGTCAAAAAGATATGAACTACTATTTTCAGCATGATAGCAGAAGCACAGTACTATGCATCGTTTATCATAAACACTCTTTATGCTAACACTCTCTTCTATGATGACAGATCTCAAAGACCACCAGAGTCTGATTAAGACAAACGAAGAGAAAGATCAGCAACGACTAGAAGAGCTCCAACGGATCTCTTCAACGGATCTATTCTAAAGCTGCTCATATAAAAGATGGAGCATTGCTGAAGAACAACAAGGCTTTTCCTGAACATCTTTGAAGGAGTGTAATCCAAGTGAGAAACCTCAAACGCCACATACACTCAGAGAAAGAGAGAAGAGCTCGAGCCAAAATCTACAGAAGCTTTCAACAGAAGTCTTCATCGCCTTCAAGACTTCTTCTCTTCCATTCTCCCTATGCTCATTGTAATCTTGAGGGAGAGTCTGTGACTGTGAGCTAAGTCTATAGTGTTCATCTTGTATTAGCTCTCAGTCTTGTTCTTTCTTTTCTAAGAAAGACCCTGTCCAGCTGTAGGACTGTATACAGTGTGTAACCTAGCTAGAGGTTAGTGTCTAGCAGAACCGCACTGGGGTTTGTTCCAGTAGGTTTGCTTCTGAGCCTAGAAAAGAAGTGGGCTGCCTTCTTGCCGGGAAAGAGAGAGAAGAGACCTGGTGGGGTATCCAGGGTGTTGTAGTGTCCTTGAGGGGGACTGTACCTTCGGTTAGTGAAATCCCAAGAGGTTGCTTGGGGACTGGACGTAGGACTTCCATGTGGGAAGGGCCGAACCAGGATAAATTCCTTGTGTCTTTTGTGTGATTGTTTATTTGCTTCCGCACTGCTACTCTTTATCACACTAAACTAACAAAACCTTCAAGTGTTAATTTCTGTGTTTAAGTTTCTATTTCAGATTTCAGAAAAACCTATTCACCCCCCCTCTAGGCTAGCTTGCTGCCATACCGAAAGGGCCAACAAGTGGTATCAGAGCGGTCTCTGATCATTCAAAGAAGATCCAACGATCTTAGAGTAAAGATCCATGGCAGCTCAAGGATATGCTGAAGGCCAATCAGTCACCAGACCTCCATTCTTTGATGGAGAGGACTACCAATATTGGAAGATGAGAGAATGGAATGCTTCATTCGAGGCACAGACTTTGATCTGTGGCAGGTAATAGAGGTAGGTGATTTTGTTGTTATTCCTGCTGAAGGCACTATTGCCATTACACCTGCTGATAAAAGTAAACTATCTCTAAATTTTAAAGCAAAAAACTATTTATGTTGTGCTTTATCTAAAAAGGAATTTAGTAGAGTATCTGCATGCAAATCTGCTAAAGAAATTTGGGATAAACTGCAGATAACTTATGAAGGAACGGATAAAGTGAAACAAACTAGAATAGATATTCTTGTTTCACAATATGAACAATTTAAAATGCTTCCAAACGAAAATATTACGCAAATGTATAATAGATTTTCAAGCATAGTAGTTGGTTTAAGCTCTCTTGGTAAAACTCTTTCTAATGAGGAAACCGTTAGGAAGATACTTAGGTCTTTAACCATTTCATGGACACCTAAAGTAACTGCTATTGAAGAGGCCCATGATTTAACTAAACTATCAATCGATAATTTAATAGGTTCTCTCATGGCACATGAAATAAATATGGAGCGTCTATCTGAAAGCTCATCTAAGAAGAAATGTACTAATGCTCTTAAAGTGGTAGCTGCTCCCTCCACTTCTTCTTCTTCTAGCTCACAAATTGCAGGATCTGAAGACAATGATGTTGATGAAGTACTGTCCAAACTTCAGAAGATTTTAAAGAAGAAGAAAAATGGATCAAGAAGGACTCAAAAGAAAGAGAAAAAGGAGAAAGAACCAGTCTGCTACGAATGCAGAAAACCTGGACATCTGAGACCAGATTGTCCTAGACTGAAGAAAACTGGTCAACCAGAAAAGCCCAAGAAGCAGCACAAGAAATTTAAAAGAAGAGCCATGCCGGCTGCTTGGAAAATGATGAGGTCACAAGCTCAGAATCATCAAGCTCAGATTCCGAAAAGGAGCAGGTAAATCTAGCCCTCATGGTGGGACTAGATGAGGTACATTCTGACTCATTTTTTAATTCTTGCACAGATTCAGGGTCAGAATCAGAAGACTTAGAAGAAGTCTTTAATGAACTGTATGAAAAACATAAAGGGGTTATAAAAGAACTAAACATTCTGAAAAACAACACTATTTGCTTAGAAAACACCAATTCTGATCTTAAATCCGAACTGGAGCAACTAGAAAAACAATTAAAGGACAATAAAGATAATATTTATCTTTTGAATGAAGATTTAAAAAATAAGGACAATGAAATGTTAGAGTTAGAAGAAAAATTAAAAACTCTAACTGAAGAAAATCTCTACCTAAAAGAATCAGTTAGAAAATTAACAAAAGGAAAAACTTCTTTAGCTCTATGTTTAAAAGGGTCAAAATCTGGAAATAACAAACAAGGGCTTGGATACATACCTCCAGAAAAAGGAAAACAAGCCATGATTCCAGAAAAATATCCCCTACCAAAATTTGTAAAAGAAACCAAGATGCCCCAGAAAATGGCCCCTGTAAAAGAAAAAATTTACAGAAATCATGTTCTAAAAACTCAACACAAAGAAAATAAGAACAGCAAAACAATCTACATTCATTGTTGTTCTCATTGCAATAAACTAGGACACACTGTAAACACCTGTACAACAAGGCACTTAGTTTGGATCCCTAAAGGATTTTTTCATGCATCTAACCATCAAGGACCCAAAAAAAGCTTGGGTACCTACTTCTGAATAAGTTGTTTGCAGGACAGTCTTGGAGCATCAGGAACAAGGATGCTCAAGGCAGTGTTAGAGCCTCTCACAAAAAGAGGGAGCTCTAATTAAGGGGGAGCACAGACTAAGGGGGAGTTATTCATTTTTGTCTTTATTTCTAACAATTGTTGAACCCCTCAATGGTAAGAATCTCTCAAAGGGGGAGAGAAATGCGTGGTAAGATCCTTCCTTTTTGGTTTGTGACAAAAGGGGGAGAGTTTGTATGAATTTTCTGAAACCTCTATGCTTACATATTTTTATCAGAAAATTCACATAAATTTTGTCATCACCAAAAAGGGGGAGATTGTTGAACCACTTTATGGTTGTCCTTGTATTTTGGTGATAACAAAACTTATGATGATTTAATTATATCTTTGTTGATTAAATAATATTGAATATTTTGTTTCATCTGTGTCGCATCAATCTCATAGCAAAATGCTGAGTCTCACATTGATGCAATATGGCGCACTATAATGATAAAGTCGATGTTTAATTCATATACATCGATTTCAGTTTTTAAGTGCCATAGTAACAAGCGCTATAACGATTTGATCTGATTTCATATAGTGCTTTAACGATTCGCTAAGTGGCCATAACGATTTGTTAAATCGATCTCACAACGACTTCTTAAGTGGCCATAACAATTTGTTAAGAAATCGATTCCATAACGATTCGCTAAGGCTCATAACGATTTGATAAGTGAGTGCAACGATTTGTCCTCACATCGATTTGCTCTCACAACGATTTGCTTGCATAACGATTTCATAAGTGATCGCATCGATTTCTTCAGAAGATCATAACGATTTGCTTGCATAACGATTTCATAAGTGATCGCATCGATTTCTTCAGAAGATCATAACGATTTGCTTGCATAACGATTTCATAAGTGATCGCATCGATTTCTTCAGAAGATCATAACGATTTGCTTGCATAACGATTTCATAAATGATCACATCGATTTGTTCAACGATTTGTTTACAAATGAGCAACGACTCTTCACATAATGATTTCATAAGTCATGTTCATAACGATTTCTTCATGGATTCTGTTCAAACACAGATTGCCTTATATTTCAAATATGCTTGGCGCTTAAATGAAAAGTCAAAATATCTTCTGACAGAAAAAGCTGCATGCATTTCAGAGTCTTGTCAAAAAGATATGAACTACTATTTTCAGCATGATAGCAGAAGCACAGTACTATGCATCGTTTATCATAAACACTCTTTCATGCTAACACTCTCTTCTATGATGACAGATCTCAAAGACCACCAGAGTCTGATTAAGACAAACGAAGAGAAAGATCAGCAACGACTAGAAGAGCTCCAACGGATCTCTTCAACGGATCTATTCTAAAGCTGCTCATATAAAAGATGGAGCATTGCTGAAGAACAAAAGGGCCTTTCCTGAACATCTTTGAAGGAGTGTACATCCAAGTGAGAAACCTCAAACGCCACATACACTCAGAGAAAGAGAGAAGAGCTCGAGCCAAAATCTACAGAAGCTTTCAAACAGAAGTCTTCATCGCCTTCAAGACTTCTTCTCTTCCATTCTCCCTATGCTCATTGTAATCTTGAGGGAGAGTCTGTGACTGTGAGCTAAGTCTATAGTGTTCATCTTGTATTAGCTCAGTCTTGTTCTTTCTTTTCTAAGAAAGACCCTTGTCCAGCTGTAGGACTGTATACAGTGTGTAACCTAGCTAGAGGTTAGTGTCTAGCAAACCGCACTGGGGTTTGTTCTAGTAGTTTGCTTCTGAGCCTAGACAAAGAAGTGGGCTGCCTTTTTGCCCCGGAAAGAGAAGAAGACCTGGTGGGTATCCAGGGTGTTGTAGTGTCCTTGAGGGGGACTGTACCTTCGGTTAGTGAAATCCCAAGAGGTTTGCTGGGGACTGGACGTAGGACTTCCATGTGGGAAGGGCCGAACCAGGATAAATTTCCTTGTGTCTTTTGTGTGATTGTTTATTTGCTTCCGCACTGACTACTCTTTATCACACTAAACTACCAAACCTTCAGTGTTAATTTCTGTGTTTAAGTTTCTATTTCAGATTTCAAAAAAAACCTATTCACCCCCCCTCTAGGCTAGCTTGCTGCCATACCGAAAGGGCCAACAGTTTGAAGTGCGGAATCAAAGCATCGGATCTCAAATTCCTATACTCTCTCAGAACAAAGACAAGAGTTCAGGAAAACTTTAAGCCACAAGGAAAAGTGACTGAAGCTATTAGAAGTAATTTTTATGTATAAGTCAATAGGATTAGAGTATAATGGAAATGCTTAAAATTAGTTGTTATAGCATGTCAAGCTTGGTAAGTTTTGCTACCCATGTAATTTTGTAATGCTGAATTATGGAGTTCTGTACTAGAAACTTTATGAGATGAATAAATCTTTGTTGTTTATCATCATATTGATAATACTCATCATTCTTGTCATATACTTATTACCCTTCCCAAAGAATATGTATTTATAAACTCTCTAAGGATTAAGGTTATTCCTTATGGGGGAGACTTTAGGTATTGTGGAGGCCTTTTCTTGTTTGGGTTTGGAAACCAATGGGCCTACACTAAGAGGGAAGGGAAACGTCGCCAGTAGCAGCGGGGTGCAGTCCTGCAAAACCAGGTATGATCAGGGGCCGGTGAAGAACTGGGAGAACCCTCCCGATCCTAGTCAGTAGCAGACTTGAGAGGAAGGGAGTTCTCGTGTGTGATGTCGTGGCTGGTGTGAGTAAGATTGCGTGATTACGCGTACCTTTGCATGGTGCGTACCTGAGCCTTTTATAGTCATGTGCTATGGGGAGAAGGGATTAAACGTCGTGAGATCGTTCCTTAAGGTCGCGCCGGTTGGCACGTCGTCCGGGGAGTTACGCAACCGGCGCGCCGTGGGACGTTCGGTAGGTATTGCTCTCTCATATCGTGGGGCGCATGGCCGATAGCCGTTATAACCGTCGTAGGACGTGAAACGACCTGCTCGGACGCCCTTGGCGACAGATCTTGAGCGGGTTGCTTGTATGGGGAGTCGGACCAGTCGTTAGTAACCGCAGTGGCGTGTTGGTATGACGGGTCCTGCAGAGTCAAGAAACCCATGTAGGCCGCACCGGGGCTAAAGTCTTCTCCTCGAGGGGGTCTGCTCGGAAGGGGACTTGAACAGATAGGGGGCGTCCGAGGATGGCCCTTGCGCTGAGTTTATCCCTAGGGACGTTGGAATTCGGGTCGTCCGAGGGCGCATGGTGTCCTAGGGAAAGGAGGAGCCCTTCCATTCTGCCATGGGCTATACGGCCCAACAAAGGGGCCCAGGTGACAAGAATTGACCACTACACTTGCCCCCCACGCCATTGAGCCGGCTCAGGAACGGGCGCTCAAATGGCGGTAGGCCAGTCGAACGTTCTTCCCGCATTAAATGCGATGACGACCTGGACGCGCGAACGTCGGTCGGCGCTGACGCTTCGTCACTTTCTTCTTGAAAATTGCGGAGGATTCATGATGAGGGGGGTACCGTGGCGAATCGGAGCCTCTTGATTCGTCCAAATGTCACCTAAAAGAGAGCACTTGTAGCTTCTAGGGTTTCCCGCCCTCTCTCTTTATAAGGAAGGGGAGAGGCGAAGGCGGGGAATACGCCTTCAAAAAATCCCCTGTGAAGAGTCTTTCTGTCGCCCAAACTCTTTCATTCCTCTGCTTCGTCCTCATCTCCGGCCATGTCGCAGAAGGGTAAAGCTGTGGTTGGTGCCAGCGGCAGCGGCGGGCACCGGAAGCGCCTCAGCAGACGAAGTACCACTTTTCAACGGCCTTCGCGAGAGATACCGCATTGGGCCAGAGTACGACGTCGTGCTTACGAGGGAGGAGGAGCCTTATTGGCAGCAAAAGGTCGGTTGCATAGCGATGTCGCACGACATCCTGGAAGCAGGGTTCCGGCTGCCACTACCGGCGGTGGCTAGGCACCTACTGACACACTGGGGGATAGCCCCGATCCAAACTGGCGCCCAATTTTGGAGGACGATATGTTTTGTTGCATATCGTGCAAGGTGCGGGGGATCGAGCCTCTGCCAACCTCTTCCGGAGCCAGTTCGCCCTGACAGCCTCACTGGGGACAAGCCGGAATGTATACTACACAAAGCACCCGCCGTATCAGATGAGGATCGAGTTCTCCGCGTTTTCCAGCACAAGGGGTGGACGAACCGGATCCTCTTCCTTGCGCGCAGCGCGAGGCACCAGAGTGGAGTTTCCCTACGCGGGGAAAGGACCCACGTAAGGATGTCTACCCCTCATGGGAAAGGAGGAGGTGGCGCTTTCAGAGTGTCTCAACAACGTCTTCGTCGAGAAGGCGGAGGTACCTCACCGAGGCCCAGCTGGTCAAGCACGGGCTCAGCCGAGCATGGAGTAAGTGCCTTTGCCTCCTTTCTCTCTTCTGATCTCAGGAGTCACCTTTAGTAACTTTTTTCTCCTTGTGCAGCTGCTGAGGAGTTGAAGGGGGCATGGACACGGAGGACATGGCCCTTACACCGAGCAAACCATCGTCACGGCTTACGTGGCGGTTGTGGGTGAAGAGCGCCCCTCCTGATGCCGCAAGGATCGTCCTGCCAGAACGCGGGGCGGAGCAGTTCACGGGTCCCTGAAAGGGGGCCCGAGAAGATTCGGCTGAAGAAGAGCCACTGCGAAAGTGGTCTCAAGGGTGACAACCCGTCCCCTTTCCGAGCAGGAACCGGTCATTGACGAGGCCGAAGAGGCGGCGGCGAGGAGTCCCCTTCTTGTCAAGAAGAGGGAAGGTTGACGAAGGCTGCACGACCGTCGGCTGATCAGGGCTCGAGGAGGACGTCGAGGCCGAGATGCCGAACCGCTGCTCAAGCGGAAGAAGCGGAAGGCGGCAGGGACATCCGAGGAAGGGACGTTCTGGGCCTCCTTCCGTATCACGCCCCGAGGTCGCTAAGAAGATGTGCGCTCGACCACCGGCTCGTCGAGGTGAGCTCCGGTCGGGGGGCTCTACCACTGAAGGCGTGGAGCGGAAGCAGGTGACGTGCTCTGGTGGAGGGGAACACCGAAGATCTGGACAGAGGAGCAGAAGGGACTTCGCGCCTTCTGGGGCCTGCCATGCCTGCCATGTCACGCCTAGAACAGCCACGGCGCCTGGAGTCGGCGAGGCAGCTCTTCCGCCGAAGGATGCCTCGCGAGGAGATGAGCAAGTCCTGCCCCCCATGCCCCCCACCGAAGTTGATTGCTGAAGGTGCAGCCGAAGCAATTACTGGGTAAATTAGTTGGCGAGAGGCAGCTCACTCTGGGGATGTAGGGTTTCAGGGCCTAGCTGGTGCCGAGGCGGGTCAGCGATGACCACTGATGCGGATGATGCCCAACCATAGGGAGCCGGCCTTTTGTGGGTAGGCAGCCGTTGATGCCGAGGAGGGGAGCTCCTGGGAGGACCGAAGACCTCTAACTGAGTGCTGAGGAGGTCGTCCCCGAGTGCCCTCACAAGAAGTACTGCGGCCCGCACTGGGGCGCTTGGAGGGTCAAGTGCGCAGGGAGCTTCCTCCTTGCCCCAGCGCGTCACAGCTTGAAGTGCTGGCGAGGTGCCGGCAAGTGAGCCCCGACCAGACTCCGGAGATCTCCAGCGGGGGATATCACCCGGAGTGCCAAGCTCAAGAGGATGGTGCCGACGACGTTGACCTCAAGGCACTGATGGATGGAGTTGGTAAGTCGCTGGAGGTGCTGCGAAAGCTTGCCACTTAGGCCCAGAACCACAAGCCCCAGTGGGAGGCCCAAAATGCTTTCTGCAAAGACTTGGTGGCGCAGCACGAGGCCCGTGAGGCAGAGCTGCAAGGTGAGGTTAAGAACCTCAAAGCTGCCCTCCAGACTATCGAGCTGAATCTTGTCGTGGCCCAGGCCGAGAAGGAAGCAGTCGCAAAGGTGCTATCGGACGCCAAGGCTCAGCGGGTAGCGGAATATAAGGCGGGGGCCGAATTCAAGGTTGACCTGGAGCAGTTTTGAGCTCAATGCTACCAAGTGGGCCTCAAAGCTGGTCGGGGCAACGGGGAGAGACTGTCTTGGCATGAGCGCGCTCGGGAGGCTTTGAGGCAGCTGTGCAGAGTGCCGACGCCGAACGAGCGACGTCCGTCTGGACGGTGTTTTGGTTCGCCCAGTTTCAGTCTGGGCGAATGCCTCCTGCTGAGTGCACTGATGTTCCCCGAGGAGGAGCCTTAGTGACTTCTCTCCTTTTTCCGCTTTTTGTAATCCTCCTGGCCCAAGGGCCCTTTTTGTAAAAGTAAACTTGTGAATGAATCCCCTTTCAGATGGTATATGGCCTCCTCGCTTTTTCTATCTTTTTTCCTTAGCATTGTTCCTGTTCGAATCGGAATTCGATGGTTTATAAGCGTTGCATGTACCGCACAGGTCATCGAGAACCAAATAGGGTCTTGACCGAGTTGAATGCTGAACATTTTGCGCGACCTGGAGGGTCAACATATCCATTTCAGTTGAAAAACTTTGAAGTGTGGATAATTCAGACACTACTCCAGGCGTACCATAGGAATGGGGAAAGAGAAGTAGGATGCCGAGTGGAGGATTTTATAGATAATAACCTTGAGATTAGATACATGTCAAGCCCTGGGTATGGCTCCGCCGCTAGGAGTAGCAAGGTTATAGAACCTTTCTCGAGGACCTGAATGACCTGATAAGGTCCTTCCCCTTTGGGTGCGAGCTTGCCAGACGGCCCTTCGGGGGTCCGACACCCGAGCACGTCGTAGAACCAAGTCGCCCACGTAGAAGTGCCTTTCCCGAACTCGGCATTGTAGTACTGCGTGAGTCGTTGCGGATAGGAAACAAGACGAATTCTGGCGTCGTTCTAAACGTTCTCCGAGCATATCAAGGTTTTCCCGAAGAGCGCGGTTGTTGGCAGCTTCATCGAGTGGGTTGTGCGGAGAGTGGGGAGAGCCACCTCCAAAGGCACCACAGCTTCCGAGCCGTATGCCAAGTGAAAAGGTGTTTCTCCCCGTTGCCACTCGTGCTGTTGTTCGGTGGCACCAGAGCACGTTAGGAGCTCATCAATCCACGAACCGCCTGCGGCCTCAACTCTTGTGCGGATCCCGTGCAGCAGTGTCCGTTGGCTTTTCGACCAAACCGTTTGCCTGGGGATGCGCCAACGAGGTGAAGTGGTTGTAGATGCCGAGCTCGGCACACCTTTGCTTGAAAAAGGTGCTATCGAATTGTTTTCCGTTGTCGGAGGTGATACCCCTTGGAACTCCAAACCGACAGAGGATGTTTTTCCAGACGAACTTCCACGCAGCTTGCTCGTAATCGTGGCAACGGCTCTGCTTCGATCCACTTGTGAAGTAGTCAATAGCCACGAACAGGAACTTTTTCCACCTTGGGCCTCCGAAAAGGGGCCTAGGATGTCGATACCCCATCTGGCGAAAGGACGAGTTCGAACAGGCTGTGAAGTTGTTCGGCAGGCTAATAATGAGCTGCCCAACTTCTGACATTTCGGGCACCTTCGAACAAAGGTCCTGCAGTCCTTTTGTAACGAAGGCCACCAGAATCCTGCCCTAATAATGCGCGCGCTAGCGTTCTGCCCCCCAAATGGCTTCCGCACAGTCATTCGTGAGCCTCTTCGATGGCCGCCAGAGCCTCTTCGGGATTGAGGCACCGCAGGAGAGGTCTTGAAAGGGACCGTCGGTAACATCTTTCCTTCTACGAGGGTAAAATGCTGGGAGCGCATCCTGGTCTTTTCGAGCTTCGCCCTGCTCAGGCGGAAGCTCGCATCGAAGTAGATAGACCAGGAGAGGATCCATCCCTCGGAGCTGGTGGACCTCTGCCCTCGATGGCCGCGATGTCTACTTCGGTGCTCGGCGAGGCGAGCTCTTCAAGATCACGGAGCGAGAAGGGGCGATGTCACCTGAAGATGCCAGCTTCGCTAGTGCATCAGCACGCGCGTTCTGCTCCCTGGAACATGTATACCTCGAAATAGAGGAGGCCCTCTGCTCAGCTCTTAACCTGCTGGAGGTATTGAGCCATGCGGGGCTCCCTCGCTTCGAATGCCCGTTCACCTGACTGGCCACTAACTGAGAGTCGCTGAAGACCCTAAGCGAAGGGCTCCAAGGTGCCTAGCCGTGCGGATACCAGACATCAATGCTTCGTACTCAGCAACATTGTTGGGCGGCGAAGCGAAACCGGAGGGCGTATTGGAACTCTAGCCCCTTAGGAGAGGTGAGGACCAAGCCTGCTCCGCTCCCCGTGACACAAGAGGACCCATCACGTAGAGCTCCCATGGGGGCTCGTCGGCCAGCGGAGGATCCTGCTCGGTAGGGGATAGACACTACGCAACAAAGTCTGCCAATGCTTGCGCCTTGATTACTGTCCTCGGGCGGAAACTGATGTCGAACTCACCAAGCTCTATGGCCCACTTAATTAGCCTACCGGAAGCCTCTGGACGCTGAAGGATAGATTTCAGCGTTTGGTCGGTAAGGACCGTAATAGAGTGGGCCTGAAAATAGGGCCTGAGCTTCCGAGCAGCCGTGACCAGAGCAAGGGCAAGTTTCTCTGCTCGGGGTACCTCCTCTCACTTCTTGGAGGACCTACTGATGTAGTATACTGGGTGCTACAACCGCTCCCTCTTCTCTGATCAGAACCGTGCTAATGGAGTGTTCGGTGACCGAAAGGGTATACGAACAGTGTTCTCTCTGGCATGGGCTTTGAGAGAATAGGTGGGGCTGCCAGTATGCCCTCAGCTCGGTGAAGGCGGCTTCACACTCTTCAGTCCACTGTATATGCCCCCCTTCTGGGAGGTGCCTTGGGGCCTCGCAGCAACTTGAAGAAGTTGAAACTTCTTTCAGCTGCTCGAGACATGAACCGGTTCAGCGCGGCGAGGCGTCCAGTGAGACGCTGGACGTCACGCACTGTCTTCGGACTGCCCATTTCAAGTACGGCTTGGATTTTCTCTGGGTTTGCCTCTATCCCTCTATTGAAACAAGGAAGCGACGGAACTTACCCGAGCGCACCCAAACGCACACTTGGCTGGGTTGAGCTTCATATTAAATTTCCACAAGGTAGCGAAGGTTTCTTCAAGATCGGAGATGTGGTCGATGCTTGGGAGCGTTTTGACCAGCATGTCGTCGACGTAGACTTCCATGTTGCACCCGGTCTGCTGCTCGAACATCTTATTGACCAGCCGCTGATATGTGGCCCAGCGTTCTTCAGACCAAAGGGCATCCTGGTATAACAGTATAACCCTAAGTCTGTGACGAAGGTGGTGGCGTCTTGATCCGGAGGATGCATACTGATCTAGTGATATCCAGAGTAGGCATCTAGAAAGCTGAGAAGCTCGTGTCCGACGTGGCATCCACTAACTGGTCGATACGCGGCAGGGGAAAATTATCCTTGGGCGTTGCCTTGTTGAGATCCTTGTAGTCTACGCACACCCGCCATTTTCCATTGGCTTTGCGCACAAGGACCACATTGGAGATCCACCTTGGATACTGGGCTTCTCGAGGAGCCCTATGACCGCTTCTTCTGACGACGTGATCCTGGATTATGGTCTGCCGTTCTCGGTTGACCGTCGCCTCCTTTGCTGAACTGGCGGACCTGTGGGTCCAAACGAGGTGATGAACCATCACTTCCGAAGGAATGCCCGGAAGCTCGTCATCGGACCATGCGAACACAGTCCAGGTTGGCGAGCAGGAAGGCTCTGTAGCGTTGCTGTTCGGCCTCCGCTAGTAAGGCGCCAATATAGAGGACATGCTCGGGGTTATCATCCACCTGTACTGGAAGGAGATCTTCAGCAGGTGTTCCTCGGCTAGTGGAAGGCTGGTCGGTTGGGGGTGGAACAGGTACTGGGGCAGCGAGTGGCTGCTTGTCTCTTAAGGAGAGGACATAGCACCGTCGAGACTCGCGTTGGCACCCGAGCACCTCCCCAATCCCGCTCAGAGTTGGAAACTTCATCTTTTGGTGAAGCGATGAAGGTACCGCCTTAATCCGCCTGATCAGACCTCTACTGAGGATGGCGTTGTAGCCCGGTATATTCTTGATGACCAAGAAGTCTACTATCTGGTCACATTTTTTGGTGGCGTCCCAAGAGTTATTGGGAGGCGATTCTTCCCATGGGCTGAACCAAACCCTCGAGAAGCCGTACAGCGGAGACTCTACAGAGTGTGCTGATCGGTCTTAAGGCCCATACAAGGCAACAATCGTAGGCCAACACGTCCGGAGCACTTCCCTTATCCACCAAAATCCGGCGCACATTACAGTGGTTGATGGTGGCCGAAACGACCAGCGGATCACTGTGTGGGTAGCGACCCCTACAAGATCTTCTTCTCTGAGCAGGTTATAGCCTCCTCGAACTATGCGCGTGCGGAATTAGCGGGATACGGAGCTAGCCGGGGAGCCGGAGGCCTGTCAACTACGTGCACTCGCCTTGCGTAATCGCGTCGGCTTTGAGTGCTTTCTCCGCCTGCGCCGAACCCTCCTGTGATCACATTGATTTCCTGCCCATTGGTTCGTTGTTGATCGGCTGCTCAGGAGTCCGCTCTCGGCGTCTGGGGCGGTTTTCATTCCGTGCACGAACTGTCCGAGATAGCCACGCTTAATGAGGGACTCGATTTCGTCCTTAAGCTGGCGACATTTGGAGGTGTCGTGGCCGTGGTCGCGGTGGAAGCTACAATACTTCTCCTGGTTGCGCCGCCGGGGGTCGGAGCATCCTTGGGGGCCACCGAACATATGGTTCATTCCTGATCTCTGCCAGGATCTGTTCTGGTGCCACCGTCAGTGGTGTGTAGTAGGTGAAGGGGCGTGGTCGGCGCGGTGAGTCGCCGTTGCACCGTCCTTTCTTCCGATCAAAGTTCGGACCGTTATCGGAAAGCCTCTTCTTGTCTAATTGATCGCCCTGCTCTGCTCGGCCGGCAACCAGACTTTCCTCGCATGCCGCGTGGCGTTGGGCGATGGAAAGTAGCTCAGCCAAAGTGGCAGGCTGCTGTACGCCGAGGGTCCTCTGCAGGAAGCCATCGCGAGTGCCCTGGATGAGGGCACTGGTGGCTAAAGGAACGTCCAGGCGTGTAATGCGAAGCGCCTCAGTCCGGAACCTCTTAACGAAGTCCCAGAGCGCCTCACCCTTCTTCTGGCGGACGGCCAGGAGGGAGGCCGCTGTGCGCGGCTGCGACCTTCCACCAAGGAAATTGTCCCGGAAGGACTTCTTCAGTTGGCGGAAGGAAGAGATAGAGCTCGCAGGCAATGCTTCGAACCAAGCTCTGGCGGTCTCTTTGAGAGTGTCCGGGAAGGCCCAGCATTTGGTCGCGTCTGATGCTCCATGGAACACCATGTGCGACTCGAACCCGTGGATGTGATCTGCCGGGTCGGTGGTGCCGTTGTAAGGCGCGATAGTAGGCAGAGGGAGCTTAGGGGAGACCAGGGCTTCCAGGATCTCCACACTAAAGGGGGAGCGGAAGTCCAGGTCCTCCTCCGCCGGTGCTTTACCCTCTGCGCGCTGGACCATCGCGTCTATGCGACGCTCGAGGTCAGCCACGCGGCACAAGCGCTTGGCCAACTTCTGCTCGGAATGAGCATGGCTTTCTCGACCGGTCTTGTGGGAGTTGGCTCCCACAACCGAACGCGCCAGACGCGTGGAGCGGTGGGGTGAGCGGCCACGGCGCTCCGACGCCCGTTCCTCAGAGGGGGCGCGGTGCGATCGCCGCGGCGAGTCCACCTGCTGCTTCTGGGGCACAGGAGGGGCGCGAGATCGCCGGTGAGACGATTCCGCCTGACGCTCCTGCAGAAGAGAGGCTGCCGGAGCCTGTGATCTCGCCAACTGGGTTTGTAAGCCCAGGCAAATGCCCGTCAGATGTTGCATCTGACCCTGAAGCTCTGCCATTTCCTGGGCAGTTGCGGGCATGACGGTTGTTGGTGCAAGGACGTCGCCGATCCGATTGGCAGAAGCAATGGCAACGTCAACAGGGGGGGTCCCGACGGCGGGATTCTGCCCTTGTCTGACGGGACCTCGTCGCCCTGCTCCCAACGTTCTGGTGAGAGGATCGCCCGCGAGCCATGGCTGTTGTCGCTTCCCACAGACGGCGCCAAAAGTGTGGAGGCCTTTTCTTGTTTGGGTTGGAACCGAATGGGCCTACACTCAGAGGGAAGGGAAGACAATCGCCAGTAGCGGGCGCAGTCCTGCAAAACCAGAGTAGGATCAGGGGGCCCGGTTGAAGAACCGGGGAGAACCCTCCGATGCCTAAATCAGTAGCAGACTTGAGAGGAAGGGAGTTCTCGTGTGTGATGTCGTGGCTGGTGTGAGTAAGATTGCGTGATTACGCGTACCTTTGCATGGTGCTGTACCTGACCCTTTTATAGGCATGTGCTATGTGGAGAAGGGATGAAACGTCGCGAGTTCATGCCTGAAAGGTCGCACCGGTTGGCGCGTCGTCCGGGGAGTTACGCACCGGAGCACCCGTTGGGACGTTCGGTAGTTATTGCTCCTCATGATCGTGGGGCGCGTGGCCTGCAGCCGTTATAACCGTCGTAGGACATGAAACGACCTGCTCGGACGCCCTTGGCGACAGATCCTGAGCGGGTTGCCTGTATGGGGAGTCGGACCAGTCGTTTAGTAACTGCAGTGCGTGTTGTTATGACTGGTCCTGCAGTCAAGAACCCATGTAGGCCGCGCCGTGGCTAAAGCCTGCTCCTCGAGGGGGTCTGCTCGGAATGGACTCGAACAGACCAGGGGGCATCCGGGGATGGCCCTGCGCTGAGTAGTTATACCTAGGGACGTTGGAATCGGTCGTCCGAGGGCGCATGGTGTCCTAGGGAAAGGAGGAGCCCTTCCATTCTGCCATGGGCTATACGGGCCCAACAAAGGGCCCCGGTGGCAAGATTTGACCACCACAGGTATAATATGCTATTAACAAGGGTCTGCTCAATACTTAATATAATACTGCCAGAAATAAAGAACATAGTGAAGGTTGCATCTAAATGACCTATGATCACACCATGGCTCTTTAATAAGTAAAATGCTAATATTCATATCCCCATCAACTGACGATGTCATGATACAAAAATTATATAGAGGGTGTAAACATCGTATGACATATAATCATGACAAGATTGGTAAGACTAATCTGGATTAAATAAAATTTAAAAGGTTGAAAACTTAATCTTTGTGATCCATCCAAACTAGTCATGGAGTTTGGAGGACCAAACTGTTTTCTTAGTGGGAGAGTTGTAACGCCCCGAAATTTATTTACTAGAAAAATATGAATAATTTGATGATTAATATAACCATTGTCATGAGATGTAATTAATCTTAATTTAGGATTTATTGGTGATAATAGATGATATTTCAAGTGTCGTACTCAGCGGTGCGCGCTCCGACAGGGCGACACTGAAATTCTATAACGAAAATGAAATCCGAGAATACCATAATTTTCAGAAAAATGTGGTGATATCAAAATGTATATATCCAGAATTGTTGACGTGAGGATTTCGAGATTAAGTCGATGCAACTATTTTACGGGTAGTTTTTGCTGGATGAAAATAAAATTCTAAATTAAACTAAAATCACCATAATTTGTAAAACATTTCCATTAGCTTATGTCAAAATTTCAACTTGATTGGATATCATTAGGACATCTAAACAAGGGTTAAATGGGTCAACTGAATTATCATCTAATTACGGTAACCATTTTCTTGAATTAAAGTTGCTTGCATGTTGGAGGCTGAGTGAGCCACCTCACTTAGGTAGAAAGCCTACATGTTTGTCCCTTAGGTGTAAGCTTGGAAGGCTTGCATGGAAACGTGTTGCCATAGAAACCAAATGGTTTCTACTGCGACACATCGATGGCCAACATGCCATCGTGCATGGGGAGGTCTGCAGGACAGATATAGAAATTTTGTTCAATGGGGTCATTTAAATTATTTTTTATATTTATAAAATTAATATATTATATATAATATAAATAAATATATTATACATAAAGAGTGACCCCCACTGAGACAATTCAGTGGGGTCACCTCTTATAGAAAAATTCTTCAATTCTACTATTTTATTGGTCATTTCAACAAACAAAAAAAATTTGAGTGGTGTCACGTGACCCCACTCATTGTACCACTAGATCCGTCTATGGAGGTCTGGTGGGTTATAAAAACACTCCATAACCATCGTTGCACCTTTCCAGCACTCCTGTTCTTCTGCTCCTGCTGTTGTTGTTCTTGCTAGCCTGGTGTTGGTGAGTTGCTCTGGAGCTGTGTGCATTGAAACTGCTCTTGCTGAAGGTGTTGTAGCCGTGGTGGTTGTTGTTGCTTCTACTTCTATTGCAGCTATGCTTGCAACCTTGATGATTCTTCCTCCTGCTAGTTGTGGGTCCTCTGTTAAGGGAGGTGAAAGTCTTCATCTTCTTAAACCAGGTAGGATTCATTCTTTCTTTCATTCATTCATTCTTTCTTCTTCTCTTATTCTTGTCTCTTACTTTGCTAGAGAATTCATGACCACGTACATGTTTGTCTCTAATCTTGTAAATCCTCTTCTGAACTGTGTGTCCATCCCTTGTAATCATGTTTTAGTAGTGTGTCTGTAGGATTTCTCTATCCTTTTCCTATCCTTGTCTTCTCTCCTTTGCTAGAAGTTCCCAACCATGTACATGTTTGTCTCTAAACTTGTAAACCAACTTTAGAACAGTGTGTTTATCTCCTGTTTTATGTTTCGAATCCTCAGACTTTTGTGTTGACTCCATGAATATTTTGGGACCGTGTTCATCATGTAGGAATCTTCCTGTTGAGTGCAAGTAACCATTGTTATAGGAGTTTTTTTCCCAGAACCTTGTTGTGCCAAGTTTCTAGCTAATCATGTGTAGGTTGTGTCTCTCATGTTCCATCTTGTCTAGTGTGTAAACTAGTCTTGAGAGCTAGAACAAGTCCTTCTAATTGATGTTGTTCTTGTTAGATCCATAGGTCCCATTGTTAAGACCCTTAGAATGTTTGCTAAACCATGTCTAGAAGTAGACCTGGCGGCTGTTGACAGATGGGGATCACCTGTCGACAGGCCCCAAGCTTCCAGACCCAGATCTTTAGAAAATACCAGTAGCTGTCGACAAATATCATATGTCTATCGATAGATGAACTGGCGTGTCGACAGCCAACCCAGGCCTGTCGACAGGTACTGCCCAGATTCCAGAAATTGGTTCTGGATACATGCACCTTCGACAACCACCTCCTGGCTGTCGACATACACTGTTTGGGCCATTCTTCCAGTACCTTTCCTTTCTTAATCCTCTTTGATACATCATGCTATTGGCCTAGCAAGTATATCCTTCATTCTCTTGGGTTTTTACCATTAAGTCACTTAAGAGATCATTCAAATGTCTTCCATATCCTTCTATGTATTATCCTTGAAGTCTTCAAGTATAAGAAGTTCCTAGTTGGTTACAACTTCCTGTATTCAATGATCTCAATCCATGTTCTTTGATTACATAAGAGTTGAGTACTTGAGTAACACAATTGTTGATGAAAGACTTGTGATGACAATATTGGGTCCCTGGACCCCACTTGATAATATGCTTGTGCAAATAGGGTTTGTCCAGTCCTGGGAGGAGCACCCGAATTCATTTACGGCTGTGCGGAGTGATAAAGGATCTAAGGATGTTTGGAATTACATCACTATAATCTGGATTAGTCATCATGTTGTTATGTCATCAATTAGATATGATTTGAATCAAAACATGGTTGTTATTCTGAATTCTTGATCATGCGATCTTATTTCAATATTCCTGTTTGTTATTTGTTGACTTGGTCGTCCATCACTTTGTTATCTAGCCTTGTTACGGTTAAACTATTTATACTCTCCTTGATTATCTTAATTCTTTTGATAATAGATTGAATCCTTCTGGGCTAGTTAGCTCACCAAATCCTACTTTTCAGGTTATCTACAATTCTAGAAGGCAGGACATCGGGATTTGTGGGCTGAGAGATCAACCCTTGCGGAATTTACTTTTGAATTGTAAATTGAGAGTCATGTATACCTGTAGAATGACAGTTAATAATTATTTTTATTTAGTAAGCCCCGAGCAATTTTCTATTCAAATAGTTCAAAGTTTACTCTTGATGTCTTATTCACTCACGTTACGACATTTAATGATATATTAAATGTCGGGACGTGACAGAGTATCTTCGTCGGCCTGAGCCCATGAAGACTTATCCTAATCATTGCAATGACAAGAAATATTGTCAATTCCATCTTGACCATTGGCACGACACTGAGGACTATCAGTAGCTGAAGGATGAGATAGAATCCCTCATTCGATGTGTCTATCTCAGAAAGTTTTTTGCCAACAAGGAAACTCCTCGCGGTCCCGATTATCATCTCCATCCTCCGAGGAGATTGAAAACAGGCTTAGGGGTGTTCAAATCAATGTTATCTAGGGAGGAATCACCTCTGGTGGAGACTCCCATTGAGGTAGAAAGCATTAGGCCCAGAGGTCCCTTTAATAGAAGAGAAAAAAGTCGACTACCATTGAGTTAGGGAAGCAGTTGATTTCTTTCTCTGATGAAGAACTTGAAGGATCCAAACTCCCTATGATGATCTCTTGTAATTTGACAGTAATAAATCACCGTGAAGTCTGCCATATATTAATAAGTAATGGAAGTGCACTAGATGTCTTGTAATGGACTGTTTTTTAAAGATAGGTGGCAACCCATCAGATCTGCATACTATTAAACCCCACTGTGTGGATTCAATGGCCATGCTACTTATCTCAGGGGACGATCAGTCTTTCTGTGACCCTTCATACCCCTCCTTGAGATATAACTTTTGTATTAGGCTTCATAGTGATAAAGGGACTGACCACCCATAATGCCATATTCGACCAGTGTATCGTCAGTCGGATGAAGGTGGTCCCCTTAACATCCAACACTATCTAAGCCAGTCCCAGGTGAAGTATTGTATTTGTACCTCTCTCTAACTCCTTCGACAGTCAATTCAGTGCTTGCTTGTGAGAACGAAGGTGTCCAAAGGCCGTTCTATTATGTCAGCAAGGTGTTGTTAGATGCTGAGAGAAGGTACCCGACCATAGACAAACTCATATTAGCATTGGTTACAATTGATAAACATCCAAGGCCTTACTTTCAAGGACACAACATCGTGGTACAGACAGACAAGCCACTGTGCTAAATGCTCTCCAACCCTAAAGCCTTCGACTAGTTAATGAAGTGGACAGTAGCTTTGGAGGCATATGATATATCCTATCAAGCAAGAATTGCGGTAAAAAGGTCAAGCCCTCTCTGATTTCATAGTTGAATATACTGCTCCGGCTGAAGAACCCCAACATCCCAGCCCCCCACTTGGGAACTCTTCGTTGATGGCTCTTCTTATTTAGTCGAGAGTATAACAGGGATAATTCTAAAGTCACTTGAGGGGATCATATTTCAGTATGATTTGAAGTTCAATTTTCAAATTTCCAACAATGCTACTGAGTATGAGGCCCTTATCTTGGGAGCCCACATGGCAAAGAATTGGGAGCTGAAAGAGTGAAGATTCACACAGACTCACAACTTGTGGCCAGCCAGTTGAATGGAGAATATGAGGTTCGGGAACCATAGAAGGTTGAATATTTGATTTAGCTCTAGAGATTGCCAAGCAGTTTGAGCACTTCAAGGCTTCACAAATAGCTCGAGAATCTAATTCCCAAGCTGATGCCTTAACTCGGTTTCATTCATCATCTACCATTTCAGGTCCCCAATTAGTTCTCATAGAAGAATTGGATCTTCCCAGTACTGAGATAGAAGAACAGTCAATTAAAGAAGTAATAGACGATTGACGAACACCTTACATCATCTTTTGAAGGATGGGCAGGCTCCCCCTAACCCTCATGAATCTTGGTGTCTCAAATACCAAGTCAAAGGGTCGTCATCAATGACATCAACTATATGAGAGATCTTTGTCTGCCGCACTCCTCAAATGCCTTGGCCCTAAGAAAGCTCGAAAGGCCTTAGAAGAAGTTCATGGAGGATATTGTGGAGCCCATCAAGGTGGGAGATCAGTAGTCCAAATTCTTTTGCGACTAGGCATTGGTGGCCATCACTCTAGCGAGATTGCCAAGAAATGTCCACAGTGTGACCATTGTCAGAGGTATGAGCACCTTATCCATCAATCAACTACTACTCTTACATCTTTTTTAAAGACATATCCTTTCACCTGGTGGGGCTCGATATCTTAGGACCTTTCGCGTGGTGCAAGTGTAAAAGAAGTTCATAATAGTCGTTGTAGATTACTTCACCAATGGGTCGAAGCAAAGCCTACAACTAAGATTACTGATAAGATCACATGGAAGTTTGTCTAGCAGAACATTATATTTTCGTTTGATATTCCCTAAGTTATAGTGATCGATAATGGTTGACAGCTCGACTCTTTTTATTTAGACTTTGGGGATTAAGGTTTATCAGAAGATGCAAATAAGAAGCCTCAGAGGAAGATGATAGAAGCCTTCAGAGGATGCAAAGAAGAAGCCCCAAAGGAAGACAACGGAAGCCTCTAAAGGACAGAGGGAAGAAGTCTCGGAGGAAGACGATGATCATCGAAAGAAGTTGAGAAGTGAGAAGAAGCAGACCCAATGGATCAAGATGATGACAAAGGGAAGAAGACAAACTCTTCTCTCAAGATGCCTACTTATGGGGACAAGTGCGCAAAGATGACAAGAAAAAGTGGGCAAAATTCAAATTCGAGTTTTCCTCAAATTATAAAAAGTGCTTTTTCCCAAGAGACACATCACCATAAATACGTAATATCAAGAGGGGATTCTGGAACTGCGACGTCGGCAACCAACTCTTTATCTTCATAGGAGACGTTCAGTCTGCCAGCAATCGTCCCTCATGTCCACTAAAAGTGCGGTAGGTGCTTTGGAAAATGGCACCTTATGATAGTAGGTATGTAGAATGCCAGTGCGTCGAAGCCCGTACTAGTCATTTATGGTCTATGATATGACATCAACGTGACAGATTTGGGGGCCTTTCAAGGGATTGATAGATAACTCAGTATTGCTTGACCCAATTACCCATAGGCTACTCCCAACTTAACTTTTAACTCGAGAGTGGGGGGGGGGGGGGTGGGCAAGTGGAGAAGGATGATTTCAACCCTTAGCCCATCATAAGTAAAAAACCTATAGCAGCTCACATTGGCCAAGCCTAACAAGTGAAAGCCCATGCGGGCCTACTATGAAGCTCCATAAGCAGCCTAAAAACCTATATAGAAGGCCCCCTTTATAACGGGATCAAAATCCTAGGGGACAGCCGGCTTAAGGGATGACTCTCCCCATCTACTTTCTCAGAATGCACTAGGGTGGAATTATACCATGGACCCCTCCTCACTTTTATCCTTGGAAAGTCTATTGTGGCCCCTAGCCTCTTATCCCAATCACTACTATCTCGGGAACAAAAGAGAGAAGAAGGAGATAGTCTTTTTGCCCACATGATCTGTAGCTATAACTCCCCATAAATTTGAAGGCAGTTACGCTAAGTGACGTGGGCAACCCCAAGGATTCTGCCATAATTGGAGGAATAGTTTATCGTAATGGACCCACTGCTGTGATGCCCATCTTAACTTCCCATGACCATAGCCATAACGACTCAGGTTACACTAGAATCATAGGGGAGAGAAGCCTATAAATATTTGGGAACCTTCTGTACTCAGGTAAGCCTGTCTCAAGATAGAAAACTCTAGTCATGAAGAATGATTTTATTTCTATTGCTCTAACTGACTCTAACTTAGGCATTGGATGGTTATTCCTGGGAACACCATCCTAGGACCTCTGATCATTTATGTCTTGCAAATAATTCTCTCATCAAGGATTCATCAACTCTCCATCTGAAGAACTAAGATTTCCCTCTTCAGTATTCTAATAAAAATCTACAGATTCCCAAATTC
>JACBKR010002537.1:0-34340 GCA_014218235.1 Colocasia esculenta | reverse complement strand
CCAGGCTACAAGCTTTACAGGCGAACCCTAATCACGAGGGTATTAGGACAGCCAACCAAGTGCTAGCCCATTAAACCCCAAACCACACTACATCGAGTGTCACACATAATATTAGGACTGGCTACAGCTAGCTAGTCCATCACACACTAAAACCATAATTGGAACCATGCCCAAGAAGGGTAAACTCAACAAGTTGAAGGTCCACACGGCTCCACGGAGCACAGCTCTACTAAACCATAACATGCCTAGGCCACAGCCTCATCGGCGAATTACCCACAAGGTAACATAAGGGCAATTACACTAATTCACATTAAATTATAAACAAGATCTACTTAAACGGATAGGATACGACAAGTGGCAGGTCAAACCACAAAACTACCACAACACACAAGAGCCTGAAAAGGTTGGTACACAATGTACCATCACAAAACTACACAGTAACCCACGAAGGGTACAGGTACCTGCTACTCTGAGGCCCACACACAACAACACCCGAACAAGGGTACAAGTAGGTAATAACACCACACTGAACCACAATCATATTATACCTTTATTTAGGCACAATATTATAAGTAAAACCTCAACCGGCAAGTCACACAAACCACAACTCAGTCACAATTGTGCCAACACCAGGGCACACCTCGAACTGGTCAAACCTCGACCACGAGTCACAAACTCACGAACTACAGCCAGTGGCAAAGCACGAGTCAGAAGAACGACGCCACCACAGGAACGGACTACTGGCTGATCAGGCCAGTATCCACCCCGACAACACAACACAAGAACAACCTCTCAGCCTCGCAGTCACGGACGAAAGGTCCAACTGCCGCTCCACAAGAAAGAAGTCAAACAACTGTGGAGACCACCCAACACACACACACCTGCAGACACACAACTGCAGGCCCATGCCTGGCACCTCTAGGGTCTCTAGCCGGAGCACCCTAAAGTGAGGCACTAGAAAATAGGACTAGCTGGGGACCAGTGACATCTACTGGTGTCCGTACCCCCAACTACGAGCGCGCTACATGTAAGACCCCAGATTTTTACTCTCTTTATATATCTATATGTATATGAATGTGTGTTTGGGGTGTTCGGTTGTTGTGTGCTTAGCATGCGTAGTTCATTGTGCCTACTATAAGTTTATCCTTCTTTTGAACATGAGCATGTGCGAATATCTATATATGTATACATAGGTGTATATGATGATTAATGTGGAAGTTGAACAATTAGCTAATTAGAGGTGTATTATGAATACCAAGAATATCTGACTTAGGATACTTGAATATACTATGCGTGTGCTATCTAAATATTGAAGAAATCCTATACTACCTATTTCATGGAATTTTGTATGGGAGTGTATGAAGTACATATGTGTATGTACGTATGTATGTTATCTTGTGCGTGTGACAATTGTATACCTAATTCTACATGCATAACACCTTGTGTATTTGTGTATGCATGTGTATGATTAGTTGTAAGCGTTGCTCATTTGCATGGTTTAGCTACTATGTGTATATTGTACTTCATACATTGCATATGCATAAGAGTTCAAGCATGTAGGTGTAATTAGTGTTTTATTTGAAATTCTATACTCCTCAAGAATAACATGCATGTATTTTTATGATATTTAGGTGAGAATAGTCAATTGGCTAAATTATGCATATAGTACATATTAAGGAATCCTATGCATATAGTACTTAAGCAATGTTAGGTAAAGTTGTGTAAGTTAATCTAATTACCGGTGCGCATGTTGTATCCATCTATTCCAAGCATAATGTACATAAGTATGCTACACGTGTGTGTGTATACTATATATATGTCAAATCAAGTGTGTGGGCAAGGACTATTATCGAATAGATATTCCTAGCTAACATAATTATATCACCTCCTAATGATTTGCGAAGCCCTCATAATTCTTGTCATTTACTTGCCGTGTGTTGAGTCACACTTATGTAAAACATCATGTACGCATAGGTAGATATCTACGTACATCTATCTTAGTGTATTTATGTATGCTTGTGTATGCCTAGGTATGAATGATATTGATTGCCTGGTATGGTAATGTACATGTTACACCTTATACGTTGTATGTATATATATAGAGTAAGCATAGTTTCTGCATGTTTTAAGTTCTGGCCAAGGGCCAATCAGCGTCAATGTGTTTATATTAAATATAAATAAGGTATGTATTGCATGGTGATAGTATGGATATAATACCGTATAATATTGCATGTATATAAGCTTGTATGCGCGGTTTTCTGCATAACTTAGGGTTCTGGCTGAAGGCACATTGGCGTCAATCCCAGGCCGTTGATCCAGTGTCAGCGTCCAGACATGGACGCCAACACTAACTCCGGCGTCCAGCGATATGGACGTCAATCTCTCTGGCCTGCATGCGCAGCAGAGCTGCAAGCTCTGAAGCAAGGCAAGCCACCATTGGGGATGTCCCCCAACGGCTCTGAAGGGTGTCCTATCACCCTAGTGAGTGGGAGAGAGACTCCCTTAAGTCTGAACCCGAATGGCTCTCCCCACTCTTTCCTTCACCTTGCAAGAGGAGAAATAGAAGAAGAAAAAAACCCCATCCTAGCACCCCCAAATCCGAGCCCCTGGAGGTTGATCCGGCCATCTACTGCGACAAGAAGGAAGCTGGAGCAAAGGAGAAGGCCTACCCATCATCCCCTTGCTGTGGAGCTCACCCAGGAGCCCGGAGGAAGGTGATCTAGAGGGCGTTTCTGCAACTTCTTGGGACTGCCCAAGGAGGTCTTCACCGAGCCCTAGATCCCTTGGAGGAATTTGTGAAAGGCAAGTGACCTATCTATGTGTCCCCGTATGAGTCTAGTGGGGTTTTGCTATTTTATATGATTTTTCCTCGAGTCCTAGACCCTCCCATTCACCCAAGTTTCAGAGCTCGGGTCTGTGTTTCTGCACAGACCTGATTCGACGGCATGGTCCCTGGACGCCTGTGATGAGCTTGGCGTCCATCGACCATGCTGCTGACCTCGAGTCAGCGGCCAGAGACTGCGCCTATTCCTCTGAACAGAACAGTGAGATGTTCTGTCCTTCTTATGTATTAATTTCGATATATTTTCGTGATGAGAATATGGTAAACCTTACTACTCTATGTATATTGTTAATTGTGATGTATGGATGAATGTGGTGTGGGATGGTGATGTGGGATAATGGTATCTTTTAAACTTGTGAGCATGACTTGTAGATAATCTTGCAAATCCTTGTTCATGATTTGAATTAGTATGAATGCCTTGGTTTTAGTCTAATCATGAAGATCATGGGTCAGCATCTGTGTTTACAAATTTTGGTAACTTATCCGTGCTTGTGCAAATTGTAAATAAGCTCGGTTCGGTAAAAATAGAAGCATGCAAGAATGGTTTGTAGGGTTCAATCCATAGATGTAGAATTAGGGTAATTTTGTATCCTAAATTCCTGCATATGTTAGTAGCTTATATTTAAACAGCAAGTGGCTAATTACAAGATGTGTTAGACCCCATGTTAACTTAAGTTGTTAATAGCATGCTAATTAGGTATTTTATTTTCTGTAAATTCTATTTAGCTCAGAAAAATCTGAAAATTTGAATGTAGGATCTTGAACCCGAAAACAACATGTGGTTAAAATTTCAGGTCGTTTGGATCAGTAAATAAAAGTTATGTATTTTCATGTGAAATGTGATAATTTACGTGTATTATCGTAATGTGATTAGTTATTGTCTAAAACCAACTTGATTGGTGAATTTACTATGTTAAACTCCTGTAATCTGTAGTAGCATGATTAGGAGAAAACAAAGACACATTGTGCATGAGAAAACAAAGGAGATGTGAGTGTTATGTGTAAACACACGTTAAAACTCGGTATGATAAAGTGTAAAAGTTGTGCCTATGTGACACTGCTACCCTAGAGGCATCGGGAGCCGTATATAGAAAAGTCCCTATAGAAGGCTCCATGTGATATAAGTTTGTCCCAAAGGCATTGGTAAACCCCGGAGGTGGACAAGTACCACTGGATAGGGTGGAGAGGGCTTCTCCCGGTCTGCGCAGTTACCAAGATTCATCGCTGTATTGCCTAGGTGGTGAGTATGTGTATGAGTTGTGTCATGTGTTGTGTTATGAGTTGTGTTGAGAGCTGTGCTAGGAATGAGCACGAGCTATGAGATATTTGTTAGTGTCCTCTACTGGTGGTTAGGACTATGTGTCATGGCAAATTGTTTAAGTAATGAAAAATGACTAAAGTGTGAAATATGTGAACATGGCACGTGTAAGTGCCCAAGATGCACGTGGTAAGTGCAATCGACGTGATATGTGATAGTGAAAGTGGTAGAGAAAATGATGTGGAAATGAGTAAATTGTGTAAGTGTGAACATGCGTACATGTCAAATGTGTAAAAGCGAACAATGTGAATGAGTAAGTGTGCAATCATGTGAAACTGAAAATGCGAGAATATGTTATTGAAACCCATGTGAGACAAACCTGAAATCATGTGAAATTAGTGAATTTATGTTATTATCATCATGTTATATGGGCAAAAATGTCTAGAATCCATGTTAGGGGTAACCAATGAGTTTGTGTACAAGATAGCATGATTGTTTGTTCACATGATATGTTTTAAGCAACGTTGTAGCTCTCATGTGTAGATTTATAGCCATTGAATCATGTGAATCAGCAACCTAAAGCATGTAGAAATGTCCATGTATTTGTCTAAAAACATGTAAGATCCATGCTAGTTGCGTTTCCTTTCATGTGTGCACGACGTTCATGTTAGTAGCTCTCATGTCTTGGTTCTTTAAAGACAAGTTTCATAAGTAAATTGAATAGAGAGCATGTGATAGGTAAATTTTATTCCTACAACATATGAAAGTATGATCCATGTATAAACTTGTCAAACTTTCATGATAGGTTGAAACTTCGGAAATGACTAGTATGCCATGTTTTGAAGATGTGAATGTGCATGTAAAACCCCTATGACTTACGTGTATGTTATGGGTAGTGTTGCTTGCTGAGTCTTTGGACTCACTCTTGCTTCGGCGTACAGGTTGACAGGTATCGTGCACTAGAAGGAACGTGACGAGGATCATCATATAGAAGACTATTTTGTGGAGCTATCACCAGTTGTACCTTTCTTTTGCACAAAAAGGATTATTGTATGAACAATATTTGGACATTGTAGTTCTCTTTATTTTGTATTAATGTGGACATTGTCTTTCCATTTCGCTATTTAGATTGTGGAATGTGTGTTGGTGATGGGTTAGAGTTGAGTTGTTATTTTATTCCGCTGTACTCTATTGCTATCCAGGTACATATCAACCTATTGACCAGTGTTGGGTACATGTCCCACTGTGACGACGCCCTTTTTACCGATGGGGATTGGTATAATCATACCGGTATGAAGAGGGTCGTCACACTACAAGCGACAAAAGAACAAACTCTGGGAAGTCGCTGCCCCACTGCCGTCTTTCCCTCAGCCGGACGTACAACTCAAACTCAGGAGTGAGGGTGTCCAGGAAGACGACACAGACCTCGACGTACAACACAAGTACCGGACAAAACCCCGAGCACAACAAACACACGTGCCTGGCTCACAAAGAACTTGGGGTACCTGACTAGAGAGGCATTCCGGAATAGGCGTCGGACCACCACACTCGGCTAGCACAAACCACGATACTTACACAAACACTTTCTGTTACCGATCACGGTACACAAATCACCATAAGGATAGCTTGTCCTAGTCCCCCTGTGACTCACAAGCTAACTTGCACAACTACATATGCTAACCATATTAAAAATAACACCGCAGTTTGTCATTGGTCACACGGTGACCTCCAAGCTAATTCATACAAACACGCATATAAACCACGATAGCCAATTATACTTGGCCTATCATTGAACATCTTGTGACAGTAGAGGTCACATTAAACTTTGACCACAATACTTACATAATAATCATACTTACACTTTACTAATTATCCATCCAGGATAATCTATAAAAGATTCTAGAAGTTCGAGGCTAGGTTCAGACGTGAACCTCATCGCCACAACACGCAGACTGACCTCACTAATTATTAATCACAATAACGCACGGTATGCCATGAACACACAAACCATATACATGGCATCCAAACCTCGTAGATATCACGTGTATATCTTACGACAAATATATCACACATTATCTACGTAAACAAGATGTCCAACACATGGACATATACACATACTTAAACCTCTACGTACATCATACATCATTTTCGTAAAACATGCCCATTACATGAGCAGTATGATCCAAGAGCGTAACAAGTGCATTGGCTCACACCGGTCATCTCCATGCACACACAAACACGTAAAACAGATAGTGCTGACGCATGCACACATTAGCGACAACATCGATTGCCGTCTAAAGGATATAGACGACAATGTCCCTTGCCATCAACACCAAGTAAGCGACCACCACTTGGTCGTTTACTCACAATCAATGGCTAGATACCTAGCCGTTAATCTCCCAACGAAGAACTCTGCGTCAACCGATGTTGACGCCAAGATCTTCACTGCAGAACCCGCCAGAACACACAAAATGGCCCTAAACTGATTACACGGGCACTCTAGCCATAAATAAAATAGAAAAACAAGAGGAGACACTTCCTCTTACATCTAACAACCATAATTAAACCGAAAAGACATGATCCAACGCTTGGATCAATCAAACCACCCGATTACCCAGCATGAAAACCCATTTTCCCAAAACTCAATTAACATCCGAATTATGCAAGAAAGCATAACAATTTAACCATAGAAGATCAACGGGTCCAGTCCCTACCTCAGAAACACGATTGAACTTCCGAAGAACCTTGAATCACGCCGAAACCCGAGGAACGCCCTACGAACACCGCACTTTAATTCGCCATTCCCCGCCCGATCTGCTGCTACCACACCACACCACAGTCTTCCCACGAGCTCCCGCCGACCATCAGAACTCGCGAAGAAGCTCAAGGGTGAAGGTGGGCGAAGAGGAGGGGAAGAGAGGGAAAGAACAAGGCTCGGGTCAGCCCTAAAAACACAGGCGCCATAGGTTAACGTCAGCCTCTGCGCCGCTAACCAAACCGCCCCAACTAGGCGTCCACATCTTTGGCCGCCAAGTTCAACAATTGACGTCTACATCGATGGACGCCAAGAACATGTTAACGGAAACACCATTGCCGCCAACACACAGTCGACGTCACACACCTGGACGCCAACTCACTGCTGATGTCCAGCACACTGAACACCACACAGATCCATAACCAACCCTGGTAAGGATCCACAACAAGAAACACACAACACAAGTCGCACTGGTCACGCTTGACCATCCCACATGCTAAACAAGGATCCACAAAGATCCAAAAAAACGCGCGACGTTACAGAAGAGCTCTCAGACTTTTACTGAAAAGGCTTGTAAGGCTTGAAGGAATTCGAATACACTTGTATGCTTTCTTGGTGTTGTCTATTTGTTTCTTCAAGCTTCAGCTTCTTTTTATACACTTAAAAATATAGCCTTTAGAAGATAGCCGTTGGAGCTGTGGCCGTTTTACAATCAACCATTTAGAGAGAGCTTCAGTTTCTTTTGGATCTTGATGAGCTCATTGTCCAACAGTCTTCTAGTTTTGCATCTTCCCAAAGTCTTCAGAGGAGAGGCCGTTGCTCACAGCTAGAAGATAAGCTCTGATAAAATAGACTATAGAGGAGACATGCTAAAAAACGTGCTCCATTTAATGCCTGTTACAAGGACAAGACAAAAGAGAACACATCTCCATACCTTGAGGTAGGTGAGTCAGTTAAGTACAAAAGAAAGGTATGGAACCTCTTATGCTCAAAGGAAAACTAGACAACAGATATGCTGAAGAGGTAGGGCATGGGTCTGTCAGTGGTAGGTGAAACTGTCAGATGCCATGTGCCTGAGTTTTTCATAAATGCATAGTGTCTAATGAATCCAGCAGAATCTGGAGCAAAAAGTCTTTTGACAACTCAAGGATTTTCTATAAGAAATATTATGCGCAGGATTCAGATGATTATTTTGAGTCTAATATTTCTTGCCTTGTCAGAGAAAATAATAACATAACAAGATACTGAAAAATTGATGTACTGATAAATTTTGAAGGTTTATTTAAAAGATGTAAGAGAGGATTAAGAATAACCTTACATCAACTATTAAGCCTTTGAAGGATTCAAAAATAATTAAGGACAGACTTAACAGTTAAATTGAATCTAAGCCTTGCAATCGATTAAAGAAATATTCAATTCGACTTTAGTTAAGATTCTCAAGGTAATTCGATTTAAGAAGTAAGAGGTGATTCGACTTCAGCAGTTGAATATAAGAAGATTAGATTCTGAAGCATTCGACTGCAGCAGTCGGAGTCATTAGTCGAATCAAGTGTTTAGGATTTATGAAGCATTCGACTATGACAGTCGAATCATGTATAAGATTTTGTAAGGTATTCGACTTTATCAGTCAGAGACATCAGTCAAAGTCATTAGTCGAATTACTTGGAGAGTTGTGGACTTCAAAAAAATCTATGTTGATAAACTTCGTTTCTAAGGGAGTCGAAGTTATCAATCGAATTCAGTAGGATGTAGAGGGAGCTGTGGACTTAGAAAAATTCTTGGCATGGAGGTATAGACCTGTATGTATTTGATTGATTTTGGTGATATGTAATTATTTTATTTGCTTTTGTAAAAGATCTATTTAAGAGTTTTGTCATGGCAAAACACTAGATATATTGAATAAAGAAAATCTTAAATTCTTTGGGGGTAGTTGCTCACAATTCTCCCCTTTTTGTTAATGACAAAAATCTTTAAGTAGACAGTGAAAAAACATTGATTTTGGCTAATATGCATCTATCTCTCCCCCTTTGTGGCATTAACAGAAAGGAAATCATCACAGGATAGTGCATAAAGGTAGAAAGTGCATTCATTGAACACAAGATATAACAACAAAACAACAGAAAGTATAATTACATAAAAAAAATGTTCATGACCTAGACAAGGAGCTAGGTAAGTAAAGAGATCTGGAAATTTTAGCAAGGAAGGGCTGAATGAGATCCCAGAGCTTCTGTTCATTCTCATCAAAGAAGTTGTCGAAGAGAGCTGCATCAATGTTGTAGGAGGAGCTGGGGAGGGTAACTTCGATGGGATTTGATGTGGCGCCTCCTAAACCAGGACAGTCTAGTATGATACTTGTCTCTATTGACTCTGTGTTTGAGGGCAATGATTTCTTGGAGGCAGCAAGCAGGAGAAACTCATGAGCAGTTATATTCCATGAAGTCCACTGGAGACAGCAAGATCTTTGGCTTGATAATAGATGAGGAGTCTTTGAGCCCATTTATGCCCAATGTTCTTCCTCAAAGCCTTGAGACTCTTGTAGTGAAAGTCATGGAGAGCGAGTTTCAGCTTTTCACAATCTGAATGATATGAAGGATATGCTGCTGCCCACTGATCTTGATTAAATCTTTCAGATTTAGCAAAACAAAGTTGAAAATCCAAAAGATGATGATGATGCTTCGATAGTTGCAAAAGGACAAATCTCTGAAAGGACAGCTTCAATTTATACTTGATTTTGAATCTGGTGGCAATCCGGATGTATCTATTGAAGATTGTCTCTGCAAAAACTTTTCTGTAGAAACTGTTCCTACAAGGGGAGGATGCAGACCAGAAGGTAACGCAACAAGCATTGAAGGAACTATCTCTCTCTGGCCTCTTAAAAGATTGTCCCATTGTCCTTTGGATACATCAGGCAAACTAAGCTTGAATCTTTCAAAGTTGAAGATTTTCATTCTATTGAATTTGGCCTGAGAGTCCTGGGAAGAAGTCCAAACATGTCATGAAACCTTAAAGAGATGTGATGCTGGACAGTCAAAAATTGGTTTCTGGACTGATTTTGCTGATATCTGGCAGCTTCATCAGATAGAGATCAATGAATTCCCTGAAGTTAAGCAATGACTTTTCTGGGATATGAATTGAAGATCTTCTATAGAGATTTGGGTAGACCTGAGAAGAGTAGGTAGTCAATGCTCAAAGGTGAACCCTGACATGTCATGAACTTCAAGAAAGGCTCGAGTGGCCAGATATTCTCTGAACAGGTTCATGTGATGTTCAGAGTGATTGACAAATGCATACCAAAAAGTGGGAGGAGATTTGAAGGACTGTCTCCCAAATTGGGTCCACTGGTAGAAGAAAGATGGATACTAGGAAGTATTTCAGCTAGATGAAGAAGGGTTTTCTGAGAGTCCGCCTGGAGGCTGTAGGAAGAGAAGAGAAGTAATGAGGGGGTTGAGTGGAGAGTTTAGAGAAGTCTCCTTGAGAGACTTGAAATGATATTTAGTGGGATAGATGGAGAATTTGATGTCTTGATAAAAAGGATCCATAGGAATGGTTGAAAGTGGAGGAGGATCCTGAGAAGTGGAATGATAAGGAATTTCAGTAGTGGAAGGAATAGGAGCAGTGGGTGCTGGAGGTTGAGAGCTGTTAGTGCTGATCTTTTTGGCTCCGAAGGCTGAACAGGGGGAGTAGGATGGGCTGGCTTAGAAGGAGGAGGAGGAGGGAAGACTGGATTACCATTTTTAACCAGTCTGTGCTTCACTTTCCTCTTGAAGGTTTGCAAATTAGGATTCGACTCCAGGGGTCTCTTGGCCATATGTTCCAACTGGGAAGCCTGCCTGGGCTGAGAATCCTCTACTATTGCCACATCCACTGACTACTCTTCTGCTGCAGACTGTTGCTACTCCACTGCTGGTTCAAATACCAAAGCTATTGGTAGATCTTGCTCCAACACTTTCTGCTGCTCATGAGGCTGTTCCTCAGAGATTTGCTGCTCAACTTGAGACTCAAGCTCCTTGGGCTGCTGCTGCTCAGGTTGCTGCTCAACCTGTTGGGATAGGTCTTGAGATGGTTGTTGATCTTGAACTGGTACTTCAGGTTCTGATGCCAGAGGATCTTGGATTTGATCAGAATCAACTTGTTGATGAGGGAAAGGAGGCCTTGATGGCCGAGAAGTGCCTTGCTGGCACACTAACTGAAGCATCAACTCCTTCATTTGCTTCACCTCATCATATAAACTGTCAAACTTCACATCAATAAATTCTACCTGCATTTGAAGAACTGATAGAGTTTCTTGTTGCTTCCTCAAAAGGTCCAAAATCACATTAAGACTATTACTGCTCTCCCCCTGAGACCTTGGCCGGGTTTCAAACTGAGAAGGAGAGAAGTGATGCTCTCTTTCTTCAAAAAAGGTTGCTACAGGGATATCATTAGTTGCAATGCCTTTTCCTCTAATATCTCTCAATACTTCATTGATGGCTTCCTCAGGTGCATCAGGCACAGGAAGTGAGGAGGAAACAGGAACTTGATCTTCTAGCTCTTGGGTCTGAGCTGGGAGTTCAGATCTAACTTGTTCTTGAGGCTCCAACTCTTGGTGAACTTCTTAAGATATTAAGGCAATAGAGGGTTCATCAGGAAAAATTTCATGATCACAATCAGGCACTGAATCTTTTGTCCAAAAATTTTGCTTCTTGTTGACCAAGGAATAGTGACTTCTTCTCAATGTAGAGATTCCAATCTTTTCTTTAATTACAATAGAAATTTCTCCTGTCAGATCTACTGAGAATTTCTTGAAAATCAAGGTCAGCAAAGGTCCATAGGGAAAAGATTCCTACAGACCCTTAGCCGCTATCATTCTATCCAAAATGATTCCTGCAAGATTCACTTTGTGTCTCTGAATAGTCCAAAACAACAGGTTTCCATCTCCAGAGGTGATGGAGGAGTGGGTTCCTGCTCTAGGGGTCACAATATTGGATACCACAGAGTGAATCAGCCTCTTTTCTACTGACAGCTCATTAACTGATAAACCTCTCTTGCTAATGGATGCCAAACTTCCAATAATGTCTAATTTCTATTTTTCAAAAGGTATGATTTCATTGAGTTTGTGCCCAGAGTTTGGACATTCCAACATCTCAACTAGCAAATCCTCAGAAATAATGATCTGGGTCCTTTCACATAACCAAAAACTGAATTTCCGGATGAAATTTCCATAGTGACATAAAAGGTTCTAACGGCATTCTCAACAGTAGGTTCTGAAATGTGACACAACTTGGTCCAACCCATGGCATTGAGAGTGTCCTCTACTATGCTATGTTAGGATCGGATGGGTGATGGATCAGATCTAGAAGGGGGGTGGTTGATAGATCTAAAACAATTTATGCGGAAGCTTAAGCAATTTAAAATTACTTCGAATCAGAGATCATTTGATGACCAGTCTGTCCCCATGTAATTTTAATTAATTACATATATTTTTGATGATTAACAAAACCAAACAAAAGTTTATCAATTATATCTAATGATTATTTCATAAGTCTTAAGCATAGGAAAAAATACCAAGGTCAAACAAGCCATAAGGTATGCATTACTTTTCTGAAGCCTTAATCTTTTCAACATGATATTTCTCTAAGTCCATATCGACTTCTATTAAAGGCCATAACGATTTCTTTATAAGCATATCGATTTCAATAGAATTATCATAACGATTCCTTTCTGGCTGAAAAGTCATGTTGTTTCAAACAAATCGATGCCGTAACGATTCTATAAGTGATCACAACGATTTCCTTATAAGACTGAAAAGTCATGTTATTTCAAACAAGTCAATGTCACAACGACTCTATAAGTTACCGTAACGATTTCTTTAGAGCCCATAACGACTTGCTCGTCACAACGACTCTATAAGTTACCGTAACGATTTCTTTAGAGCCCGTAATGACTTGCCTGTCGCAACGACTCTATAAGTTGTCGCAACGATTTCTTTAGAGCCCGTAACGACTTGCTCGTCACAACGACTCTATAAGTTACCATAACGATTCTTTAGAAACTCGTAACAACTTGCTGTCATAACGACTCTATAAGTTATCGCAACGATTTCTTTAGAAAGCGCAACGACTTGCTTGTTGTAACGATTTCATAAGTTACCGTAACGACTTCTTTAGAACTCACAACGACTTGCTTATTGTAACGACTTCATAAGTTACCATAACGATTTCTTTAGAGTTCATAACGACTGTTAAGTATTCATAACGATTTCTTTAGAATTCACAACGACTTGCTTTGTATAATGATTTGTTAAGTATTCACATCGATTTCCTCATAAACACATCAATTTGCTTTGTGCAACAATTCATTAAGTGTTCATGATATATCTTCTGTCACATAACGATTTGCTATGACTCATAACGATTTCATAAGTCATATAGTCATCGATTTCATATCTTGATATGTTATTCATCTTAAAAGCGTTGACTAGTCAAAGTCCACGTAGACATCTCTCTGACGCTTTTGCATTTATGAGATCTGAACATATCTCTGCATGCATGCAGACCATATCATCCTTTATCGTGCCTACTCTGATAACGTCCTTTAGACTTAAGCTATTTGGCATTACTATTCCATGTCTATTGCTACTAACGTTGACTGACATCAGAGACAGCTTAGCTATCTGCTATTTGAGTTGGACATTTGTGCAGACCTCTGAACTAGCTTCATAGTACAACGTTAAACAAATAGAAGCCAACGGATATTTCTGAAGATCTATCTCTTTGCGTGCTCAAGTAATCAAAATACTGTTGACTGGAAGCTTTCAAGACTCCAGATGTCATTCAGTCTAACGACTACTCAAAGAGAGACAATGGACACTTAACATCTACATTTCAAATTGAAGATTAAATTCAAGTCAGAAGAACAGAAGACGATATATCGTGTATTCAAGCATTCAAATTCTTCTGAAGAAAGTCCAGAGCCAAGAACCTTCATTCCACTTAGCTTTTGCTTTTTTGCTCTCCACTAGTTTGTGAAAATCTTGAGAGAGCATGTATAGTTCTGAGAGTGTGCCTTGTTTAAATCTCTTTGCTCTCAGTTCTAGTGCTTCAGATCCTTGCTTATCAAAAGCTTGATCTAGGGGCTTGAATTCATTCACTCTCTTGTGTTGTTCCCTTCGGTTGTGAAGGAAGACCTGGTGGTATCCAGGGTGTTGTTCCCTTCGGTTGTGAAGGAAGACCTGGTGTGGTATCCAGGGTGTTGTTCCTTCGGTTGTGAAGGAAGACCTGGTGTAGTATCTAGGGTGTTGTTCCCTTCGGGTGTGAAGGAAGACCAGCTGAGCTGGGTGTTGTAGCGTCCTTAGTGTTGGGTTGAGTGTGAAAAAAGTCATTTCCCCTCATATTTTGATGATGACAAGTTGTGATTTTAATGCATAAAAATTGGAACATGTGAAATACATCACCTGAATTATCAATATTCAAAAAGCATGTTTCCAAGCACATGTATCATTTATATTCATGATAATACATTTAACTAATGATTTATGTGTTATTTTCTTAGGGACAAAATTTTCTTGCAAAGATAGTGTCGACACAACCATCAATGATGTCGACACAATGGCTCAGAGCAAAGGCAGAAATGTGAAGAAAAGATCAACTAGTGTCGACACTAGTCCAGGGCAAGTCGACACTAGATACAGATCCCAGAGAAATATGTTAACAGGCTTCCATCTCAGGTCGACACTAAATCAGATAGTGTCGACACTAGAGAGCCTTCCCAGAAGGCCTGTTGTTCAGATAGCTAAAGCAGATCGACACCAAATGCAGGCAGGTCGACACTAGATGGCTCTCCCAGAAGGCTGTTTGTCAGATGGCCAAAGCAGGTCGACACGAGATGATATCAGGTCGACACTAGAGAGCCTTCCCAGAAGGCATGTTTTGCAGTCTGGGACATGGTGTCGACACTGAATCATCTCAGGTCGACACTAGAGACCTCTCCAGGGAATTGATTTGCCAGTCTGGGACAAGTGTGTCGACACACCTCATGGGCAGGTCGACACACTCCGGAATCTCTGTGACTTAAACTTGTCCTGGACACGTGGCACCCTAGGGAACTGTTGGATTAGCCTTGGATCGTGTGCCCACGACCCCTAAGGGTACATTTGGACTATTAGGGGTATAAATACCCTCCTATTGGCTATCCAACATGTAAGAACCCTTTCAGAGCCTCCAGAATCCCGTTGGCGGTTAGAAGCTTCTCCTCCCTGTTCTTGCCTCCTCGGTGCTTCCTCAAGCAAAATTCTCATCTGCTCAAGCATGAGAAGTGGAAATTGATCGTTGAAGAACCAATTGGATCACCTCAAGGAAGCAGATCAAGTAGAAGCCGACTTTTGTGAAGAATTCAAGGAAGATCCTGAAGATCAGATTGCAGAGCATCGTCCAGGAACTTCCAGAGATCAAAGCACTTCACAATTCGACCTTCTACAAGGGAGTACATGTGAAGAGAAAAGCTATCAATACAATTCTCATCTTCATTTTTCTCTTCTGAGAATTCTGAGATTGTGCATAGGTTGTTGCATAAGTCTCATGAATTACTCTTGTTGGACTAGATCTGTTGCTAGAGGATCTGAGTCTTGTGTTTTTCTAGCAGGTTGTTTGTGAGCCATCGAGCTCAGTAGTTTGTGAGTCATCGTACTCACTATGTGGTTTGAGCCGTCGTGCTCAATTTGGAGTCGTCGTACTCCGGTTGTGTTTGAGCCGTCGTGCTCAGTTTGGAGTTGTCGTGCTCCAGGTGTTTCTTGAGTCATCGTGCTCAATGGGTGTTGGAGTCGTCGTGCTCCTGTGTGAGTTGTACTCAGGTTTTGAGTAGTGTGGCCTCACTGTGTGAGGGGTGGACGTAGGAGTCACTAGAGGTGATTTCCGAACCACCTAAAAATCCTCTGTGCATTGGTTTGATTTGTGGTTTGCCTTTGTATCTCGCTAGATGCATGCATACGGATTTCGTTCACACTACTAATTGATTTGCTCACACTCTAATCACACTTCAGATTAGTAAATTGATTGGGTGATTTGATCTCTGATTCGAAGTAATTTTAAATTGCTTAAGCATCCGCGTTATTGGTATTAGATCTATTCAACCCCCCTTCTAGATCTGATCCTTCCACCCATACGTTCTAACAATTGGTATCAAAGAGGGTTAATGTCTATTATTGATCTGATTTGATTGCTTCTAGCTGATCTCTGTGTTAATTGCTTGAACTGTATGCTTAATCGCTCTGATTCCTCCTTTTGGCATTAGAGCAGATTAACCACTCTAATTGTTAGATCTAATTCTTGTCACATTGATTCACTGTGATTAGATCTAATAGTCTTTTGTGAGTCTTGGTATAATGGCAATCTATTTAATCTGCATGAATCTCCTGTTATAATTTCATAGAAATCACCAGTCTCACCTTCATCAAGTTTTTCAAAGGAAGCACAAAGAAAAGGAGCAAAAGAAATTCACAAGTACTTTATGGCAAAGAGGAGCCTCAATGAATCTAGAAAATCAACAATTCATAAGGTTTTGGCTCTAACAGCACATTCTAAGAGCTCAGAGCATTCTTCATCCTCTTCAGAAAACAAGAGTTCAAATGGGTCTAAAAGGTCAGGTAAATCAACTCCAGATCCATTTGTGTATTCTAATTCTGACTCTGATGAAGATGAAAGTATCTTATGCTGAGTTGATTAAATTCTGTGAAAAGATGTGAAGTCTTAATGTACAACTGAACACTAAAAATAAAGACTTGAAAAAGACTTTAAAACATTGCCATAAAGAAAGTGAAAACTTGAGAAAACACTTGAATTGCACCAGAATAATGATAAGAATCCTTCAGAAGAAAATGATAATTTGAAAAATGAAGTTGAAAAAATAAATTCTGAAAAAGAGAATTTGGAAGATGAACTCCAAATCTGTGAAAATAAACTGAATGGATTGAAAGAAAACCATGAGCTATTGAAATCAAAAGTCATTGATCTGGAAAATGACAAAGAAGAATTGATTGATCTCAATAACAATTCTTGAAATGATATGATCATGATCATCAAATAAACAACAAATCTAATATGGCTCATGATCATCAAATAAATGAAAGATGCAAACAACTTGTTGAAGAAAATCATCACCTAAAAAGGAAGATTGAATGCTTGTACCATGACAAACCATTGGACAATGAATGCAGCAATTTGAGTAATAAAATCGCCGATTTGGAAAAAAAAATTGCTCAATTTGAAAATGAAAAGAACAAGATGAAAAATGGCTTGGATGTCATGCTAAACAAGCTTCAAATTTCAGAAAAGAAGAAGTAATTGCATTAAAATCTGAAAAACAGAAGCTTCAAAATGAATTGAAGAACACAAGTCTTGCTTCTGTTAAAGATAAGAAAAATAAGAACAAAAAACAAAATTAACAGTTGTTAAATCTGCTGCAAACAAGAACTCTTCTAAGTCTAATGAAAAGCTAGTGCAAGTTCTTGTTCAGAAACAGACAGGGAAAGAGAGGAATGCTACTGTCAAGAGGACTCATCTACTTCCTCCATCAATCCAAAAAGCTCCAAGGCAAATTCAAATCACATCATGCCAAGAAGAGCTACAAAGAGGCACCTCCTTCTTCTCATGGTAAGCCTCCTCACATAAAAGGAGATTTCAGCAAATGCATACATGCCAAGGTAAGTACCAGGTAAGAAATCCTCTCATTTGCTTTAATTGTAATAAACCTGGTCATCTTGCCAAACATTGTTGGAATAAGATCAACATTTCAATAACATGTCAAATCAGTCCAATGCTTTTATTGTCATAAATTTGGCATACTTCTAGGAATGTTGGCATAGAATTGATAATCTTGTGCATACTCCCATGTTTCATGCTAATGTACATAAGAATAAAGATCATGTTCATGCTGAAAACCTCATAATTCTATGTACATGAAAAAGGAACTATTGCACAAAAGATCTCTTCTAAATTCCATGCTAAAATCTCTTGATAAAAATTTGAAAAATAGAAAACAAAATGTTCAGCATGTCAGTGGTGCATTCTATATCAATAACTCTAAGATTAGAAACCAAAATTCCAGTGTTTCTAGTCTTAAGCAAAATGCACCCAAAATAAAATCATTTTGGATTCAGAAATCTTTGTTGCAATCTAACATTGATTTCATTGCAGGACCCAAGCAAGTGTGGGTCCCAAAACCAGCTTGATCAGCAAGCTGAGAAGTCTTGCAGCCATACATTGTAAATGGATTCAAGATATTGGCTGTGCAAGACTAGAAATGACTGAAGAACACAGGTAAAATTTTTAAGAAAGAAATGAAGACTGTTCAGGTAAAATTTCTTTATCATTTCAAACTTGAATTGCTTGAATTGGAATGAATGTTTAATTTTTATCTGAACAATGAGTAATGTGTTTCAATGCAACTCCCATCAATGAACTTTATATCATAACAACTGGAATCATGTTTATGTTATCATGCATGCTTAACTGTTCCAATGAGCTTGCGTGCATACTAACTGCTTTGACTTCTTGGTATATCAAATGATGACATGTGGAAAAACAAGTTATGCTTGTTTGGAAGCTATCATTATGCGTGAGTAAAATACTCCGCCAATACCAAAAGTCTGTTATGCCTAAAGCTATTGTGCTCATAATCATGTGTGAATTGCATGCTAACATTTTCATTCCATGCACAAATTAAGGGGGAGTAAATTTGAAAAAGTACAAAAATATCCTTTTTGTAATAAATTGCCTGTTAATGCATGATTGATCATGTTCATATTCTTTCATTGCAAACCACTTTGAATGAACATATCTGAATTGCTTGTATGATCATTTCAAATCATGTATATCCTATGGGAAGTGAGCCAAAAGAATCTTTGAGTGAAATGCTGGAGAAATATTCCTTCATGTCTAATTCATCATTTCTTGAGAAATGAGGTAGCAAAGAAATCATTTGAACTCCACTTCATAGAAACTGAAAAACAAATTGCTGACATCTTCACAAAACCCCTTCCTGACAGTAGATTCTCATCTTTAAGGAGAGAACTTGGTCTTTGTAAATGTCCATTTCTTGATCTCTCTCTTGGGATGGGTTGAGTGTTAGGCATCTTCTGAGGGGGAGTTCTTTGCATCATCATATTCATTTGCTTCCTTGACCATCATATCTCTCTCCATTTCACTTCTATTTCTTTTTGACAATGAACTCTTCAACTCACATTGTGTTGAACTTCTTGGTATATCAAATGGTGATTTGAAGAAGGACAAGTTCTGCTTGTCTGGACACTTTCACTATGCGAGAGTATTGTCTCGCCAAGTACCAAGAAATGAAAATGCAATTATTGAGGGGGAGCTTTTATTGTTTAAAGAGAATCTTTCCTGATTTCAAAAATTGCATATCTTTATTCTGATGAAAAGTGGTTGAAATCCTCATCTCAGGGGGGACTAGAGAATTCACAAGTCATATCTTTTGAAAAATTCACAACTTTTCTTGCATTACATCAATTTCCTTGCATGATGTCCTCATTCAGTGTCTAGAGTCTCAAAATGATCCTTTGAGTGATCTACTATATTCATTTGCCAACTCTCACCTATATTCTTCAAAACTATAGAAATTCAGATTTCTTTCAAAGACTGAAGGACAATGTGTGCCTTGAATCTAAACATGTTTTTGTTTGCAATTGATGTTGGATATAAATGATGTCTTTTTTTAAAAAATCTCCAAAATTGTCAATTCAACAGAGCAATGGCACATGTGCTGAGAAACTACACACCTTCACAATGAATGAAGTGCCATGTATGTCATGAGGCACTAATGCTATCTCTGTTCAAAGGGGATTAAAATAAAAAACAATTTCAAAACAAACTAAATATGTCCTATACTTTTTGATGATGGACTGAGTAACTGAAATATTGGCGTCTAAAAAACGTATATTTTCATGTCAAAAGGTCATCATTTACCCCTTTGAGACTTGATAATGGATATATCTTTAGTATAGGGACTATAGTGTGTGAAAAGCATTAGTTCTTGAGTGAACAAGATGTATCTCATTTGATAGTTTGTTTCAAAAACAAATATGTATGTCATTGGAGAATTGTTTTAAAGAATCATTCTTATCCATCATCAAGTTGTTCTAAAAATTGTTTACTTTCAACACACTTGATTCAGTCTAAAAGATTTTTTTCTTCTTTGGAATTGAAGAATATGGTAGTGTGTAGTTGATTGTTAAATGTATTATATCCCTCAAATCATCATTTTAATGACTCAAGTCACTGAATGCTTATATCCTGTTGGATATTGTGTAAAACTTGAATTGTGTTGAATTTTTGCAAAATTTAACAAATGAATTTTTTAGTCTCTTAAATATCCTTGAAATGGTATTCCACCCACTGCTTATCATTGTAAAGTTATCCCAAAAGCTCACAAATTTTTCCATACTCAAATAAAATTTTCATCAGGCCAGGTCGACACTACTCCATCTAGTGTCGACACACTTTCACTCAGGTCGACACTCACCTCTTCTAGTGTCGACACTGACCCCCTTGCCAGACTCATTTAAGCCGTGGGCGCCGGTTAAGGATTCGTTGTTCCTGCGGGGTAGGTTACCCTAAAACCCCCCTTTTTCTTCTCCAGGTCGACCCGACGGTCATCTTCCTGAAATCCGCAGGCTTTTGAATCCTCTTCCACCTCTTCCCTCCTCCATTCCATATCCATCTGTCTTCTCTCATTCCTCTCTCTCCATCATCCCCTATTCCACTATATTGCTTCCATGGCGCACAAGCAAGCTCCTCGCCGTGGAGCAAGAGCAAGGGCTACGGCAAGCCCATTCTGGCGGATGATGATCCTCCTACTGAGAGGAGAACCAAGAGACGCCATGATCCTGCAGAGCAGCCAGGGTCCTCATCTGCTAAGAGAGGTAGGGCATCCTCTTCTGGTCAAGGTCGAGGGTGGTCTGTGTACCCTAGGAGGAAAATCTTGGATTCCTCTCCTGAAGTCTCTGAGAAGTCCACATCTTCATCTTCATCCTTAGAATCTTCCCAGCCCTCTAAGAGACCTCCTTCCAAACCCTAAGTGCAGGGAAGACCATCTTGAAACTAGGGCAGTGGACTTGGATGACAGTGAGCTGATTGCTGCTTTTCCTGAGGGTATAAATTTCTTCAAATTCCAGTCTTGGAATCCTTTATCTCAGATTTTCGCATCATATACCCTAGACTTGTCCAGGAATTTTATATGAATTTGGAATGCACTGATAAAGGGTACAAGTCAAAGGTCAAGGAATTGAGATAGATGCCAACAGACATAGCAGCTACCATATTCAAAATCCAGATGAAGGAGAAGACTACCACAACTTTGAAGTTGAACTTCATGAAGCCTACACCATCTTGACAGATTGCAGGCAGATGAGTCTGATCCTAAGCAAACCCATGTTACCAAATTCACACCAACACTTTCCACCTGTGTTGAGGCTTACCCATCACATGCTTACTACTATCATCACACCCAAGGTGGTGGGAGGGACAGGCTCACAGATATTCAAAGGTTGTGCTATATTGTATGAGCAAGGACATCAAGATAAACCTCCATGTCATCATGTACCCGATCATTTCTGAGACAACCAGGGCAGATTTGCATAGATCACTTCCTTATGCAGCCCATTTGACTCAAGTGTTTAAACACTTTGGTGTGTCTCTTGAGAATGAAAAGTCTGAGAAAATTCCTAAGTCCAACATCTATTGCTTTAAGCATGTTCAAAAATTTATGGGCTTTAGGATTGTGGGTGATAAGGTGAGGAGAGGGCCAGTGCAGTAGAGGCCCCTGTGCTCCAAGAGGAACAGCCTCCAATGCAAGAGGAACAGCCTCCAGTAAAGAGGATCAGCCTCCAGCTCCAGAGGATCAGCCTCAAGTACATGAGGACCACCTCCCATAAATGAGGATCAGCCTCATGTGGCAGCTCAAGTTGATGAACCATTTATTGCCCCTCATTCACCTCAACTTCACCCTCCTCCTCCATGAACCTTGAACTGAAATTTCCTTTTCTCCACAACCTCCAGTTCATGCATCCTCATCCTTTGGTGGACCTTCTGTTCCACCAGAGTTGTATACATTCTTAAATGACAAATTTGATGCTTTGAACACCTCTATTCAGACATGTCAGAAAATTTTGAGTGAGGATTCAGAGTTTAGAGAACACTGTATCTGCCAAGTTTATTGAACAGAAGGCAGCTTCTGACCATGCCACACAGAGTTCAACAGGCTGATTGGCACTTTGGCAGATGCTTTAGTAGACCTTAAAGAACATCAAGAGAATTGGAGACAGTTCTTAAGGGAATTTTGGCAAATTCCAAGCTGATGTCTTCAACACCAAGGAGACCTATCTCAGATAACCAAGACAGACTATCCTTTGCACATTTGGTAGATGATTTGGAGAGTATGAAGAATCTATCTGCTCACATTGATGAAGAGATGTCTGCACTTAAAAGGGAATTCAAAGTTTTTAATAGGCCTGGTTGGTCAACTGGTTCTTCCTCATCCTCACAGCCAGTGTCAAATGAGTTCAGTGCACTTTAAGCTTCAATGTCAGAGAATTCAGAGAGGATGGAACATCTTTTGCACACAAGACTCTCAACTATCCAAGCTCAAATGAAGTTTAGTCTAACTTTGGAAAGGAAAGAGACTAACGGATATTAGACCATTTTGATACCCATTCCTCCTCCTCCCCATTAATGTAATTTCTTTTGATGATGTCAAAGGGGGAGAAGATAACAAGAACTTGTAATGCTTTTTAAATGTGTTTTTAAAGATTGCAATGTTCATATTTTGTGAATGAAATGAATAGAAATCTTTGTGTCTTCAATGTGATTGAAAATTTTTGAATGAATGTGAATGTGATGATTGCTTGTCAAGCTGCTTGACCTCTTTGTGTAAATAATTCACTTCTAGTAACATTGTGTCTTTCATGTGTGTGATCTTCAAATGTTACTAAAAAATGTTCAAGGTCTTTGACAAGTTTGAATAAAGAGAAATAAAACATCACTCAGTCACAATCAATGCCTTTCTAACTGAGTGTTAAATAACCAAAGGTGCTTAAAATCACTTTTCATCAAAACTTCACTTCTATATAGTTTTAAGGTTGCCATCATCAAAAAGGGGGAGATCGTGGGTTGAGTGTGAAAACAAGTCATTTCCCCTCATATTTTGATGATGAAAAGCTGTGATTTTAATGCATAAATTAGAACATGTGAAATACATCACCTGAATTACCAATATTCAAAAAGCATGTTTCCAAGCATATTTATCATTTATATTCATGATATACATTTAACTAATGATTTATGTGTTATTTTCTCAGGGACAAACATTTTCTTGCAAAGATAGTGTCGACACAACCATCAATGGTGTCAACACAATGGCTCAGAGCAAAGGCAGAAATGTGAAGAAAAGATCAACTAGTGTCGACACTAGTCCAGGGCAAGTCGACACTACTAGATACAGATCCCAGAGAAATATGTTAACAGCTTCCATCTCAGGTCGACACTAAATCAGATAGTGTCGACACTAGAGAGCCTTCCCAGAAGGCCTGTGTTCAGATAGCTAAAGCAGGTCGACACCAAATGCAGGCAGGTCGACACTAGATGGCTCTCCCAGAAGGCATGTTTGTCAGATGCCAAAGCAGGTCGACACGAGATGATATCAGGTCGACACTAGAGAGCCTTCCCAGAAGGCCTGTTTTGCAGTTTGGACATGGTGTCGACACTGAATCATCTCAGGTCGACATTAGAGACCTCTCCCAGGAATTGATTTGCCAGTCTGGGACAATGTGTCGACACACCTCATGGGCAAGTCGACACACTCGGAATCTGTGACTTAAACTTTGTCCTGGACACGTGGCACCCTAGGGAAATGTTGGATTAGCCTTGGATCGTGTGCCCACGACCCCCAAGGGTACATTTGGACTATTAGGGGTATAAATACCCTCCTATTGGCTATCCAACATGTAAGAACCCTTTCAGAGCCTCCAAGAAATCCCCTTGGCGGCTAGAAGGTTCTCCTCCCTGTTCTTGCCTTCCTGGTGCTTCCTCAAGCCAAATTCTCATTTGCTCAAGCATGAGAAGTGGAAATTGATCGTTGAAGAACCAATTGGATCACCTCAAGGAAGCAGATCAAGTAGAAGCCGACTTCTGTGAAGAATTCAAGGAAGATCCTGAAGATCAGATTGCAGAGCATCGTCCAGGAACTTCCAGAGATCAAAGCACTTCACAATTCGACCTTCTACAAGGGAGTAAATCGGAAGAGAAAAGCTATCAATACAATTATTATCTTCATTTTTCTCTTCTGAGTAATTCTGAGATTGTGCATGGGTTGTTGCATAAGTCTCATGAATTGACTCTTGTTGGACTAGATCTGTTGCTAGAGGATCTGAGTCTTGTGTTTTTCTAGTAGGTTGTTTGTGAGCCGTGGAGCTCAGTAGTTTGTGAGTCGTCATACTCACAGTGTGGTTTGAGTCGTCGTACTCCGGTTGTTGTTTGAACCGTCGTGCTCAGTTTGGAGTCGTCGTGCTCCAGGTGTTTCTTGAGTGTCGTGCTCAAGGGTGTTTGGAGTCGTCGTGCTCCTGTGAGTTGTACTCAGGGTTTTGAGTAGTGTGGCCCTCACTGTGTGAGGGGTGGACGTAGGAGTCACTGGAGGTGATTTCCGAACCACCTAAAAATCCTCTGTGCATTGTTTTGATTTTGGTTTGCCTTTGTATCTCGCTATATGCATGCATAGGGATTTCGTTCACACTACTAATTGATTTGCTCACACTCTAATCACACTTCAGATTAGTAAATTGATTGGTGATTTGATCTCTGATTCGAAGTAATTTTAAATTGCTTAAGCTTCCCGTTATTGGTATTAGATCTATTAAACCCCCCCTTCTAGATCTGATCCTTCCACCACCGTTCCTAACACTTAGGGGGACTGTACCCTAGTTAGTGAAATCCTGAGTTGTTGCTCAGACTGGACGTAGACTAGGACTCCTAAGAAAGGAGGTCCGAACCAGATAAACCTTGTGTTGTGTGATTGTCTTCTTTGTGTGTTTGTTATTTCAACTAACTGTCACTAACCTACTTCGAAGAACGTTTGTTTGAATGTTTTTAGTTACAGGTATCTTCTAGATTAATTTTTAAAGACTCATTCACCCCCCCTCTAGGCTCGTCAACTGGGCAACAAGTGGTATCAAAGCGAGTCTCTTCGACAAAGAAAGGATCCAACGATATGAAGAGTAAAGATCCATGGCAGCCCAAGGTAACTTTGAAGGTCGTCTGTCAACCGACCCCCTCTCTTCGATGGTGAAGATTATCCTTACTGGAAGACCAGAATGGAATACTTTCTACAAGGGCACGACTATCAAATTTGGTCCATAGTAGAATAAGATGATCTGTTAGTCACAAATGAGAAAGCACAATGGACAGATGATGACAGGAAGAAGATTTCCCTGAATTGCAAAGCAAAGAGCATCCTATGCTGTGCTCTAAGTAAGAAGGAATTCAACAGAGTTTCAGCCTGCAAATCCTCAATGGAAATGTGGGAAAAGCTCAGGATTACTTATGAAGGCACAGACAAAGTAAAGGAAACAAGAATACATTCTTGTCACTCAATATGAAAGATTTTAGATGCAGTCAAGTGAGTCCATAACTCAAATGTTCAGCCGGTTCACTGACATCACAAATGGACTAGCTAGTCTGGGGAAAACCTATGAGATGGGAGACATGGTGAGGAAGATACTTAGATCCTTACCGTCCTCATGGACCCCAAAGGTCACAGCAATAGAAGAAGCTAATGACCTGAAAAGAATGTCTGTAGAAAAGCTCATTGGGTTCCTCATGGCCCATGAGATCAACATGGAAAGGCTAGGAGAGTCCTCTAGCAGAAAGAAGCACTCCAACGCCTTAAAAGCTGAAGAAGATTCACCAGAAGCAAGTTTAGCTGAAAGTGAAAGTGATGCAGACAGCGAAAATGAGGAAGCTATGCTATCTAGAAATTACAGCGAATTTTGGCTAAGAAGAAGAAATTCCAATCTGGAAGAAGGCACTTCAAAAGAACAAGGAATTCAAGAAGCCAGATGGAAAAGAAATAAAGAAAGGAGAACCCGTCTGCTATGAATGTAAGAAGCCAGGACACATTACAACTGAGTGTCCAAAGTTAAGAAGCCGAGTTCAGGAAGAAGGACAGTTCCAAGAAGTTCAGAAAGTACAAGAAGAAGACGATGGCAGCAGCATGGGAAAACAGTAGTGACTCGACAGTGAGTCAAGTTCTTGCAGTGATGAAGAAAAGGCCAACTTGGCCTTCATGGCAAATACTGAAGATAAGGTAACTTCTGACTCCTCTTTTGATTCATGCAATGATTCAGATTCCGATAGCTTAGAAGAGGCTTTCAACGAACTATATGAAAAATATAAAGAAGTAACCAAATTATTAAAAGTGAGCAAGAAAAACATAATCTGCATAGAAAATACAAACTCAGATCTAAAATCAGAAATGAACAATTAGAAAGTCAAATAACTGAACTTAAAAGAAGAAATGAACTGTTATGTGAAGACCTAAAAGCTAAGAATGAACAAATAACTAAATTAGAGAAACAAGTATGTTCAGATGAACTGAAAACTGAAATCAAACACAACACTAACAAAGAAATATACATTATCTAGCACATTAGAAAATTCACTAATGGTAAAAACTCCCTCATATTAAAAGGTGCTAGAAGATCAGGTAAGAAGAAAAATGGATTAGGATATACACCCCCAGATAATGAAGAAACCATAATTTATCCTAAAACATCCCAACACCAAAATTTGTACCTGAACAAGATACAACATACAAAGCTGATTTCAGATATATAGAAAAAGTAACCAATTATCCTGCTGTAGTCACTGTAACAAGTTAGGACACATCATAACGACATGCCCAACAAGACATAAGAAATGGATATAAAAGGAAAATAAATGATACTAACCCATCAGGACCCAAAAGAATTTGGTACCTAAAACTTGATGTTTTTATTTCAGACATCTCTCGAGCATCCAAATGGTATTTGGATAGCGGGTGCTCAAGACACATGTCAGGAAACCAGAAGTTATTCTCTCATCTCCAAGCTGAAGAAGGAACAGTTACTTATGGAGATAATGGGAAGGAACCGTGATAGGCAGTGGCTCTGTGAATAACAAAGGAAAAAATAGTCATAGAAGATGTGCTATTAGTCAAGGGATTGAAGCACAATCTCATTAGCATTAGCCAGCTGTGTGACAGAGGCCATCAGATCAAGTTTCAAGAGTCGAAGTGCAGCATACTGAAGGATGGAGCAGTCATCTTTGAAGCTAATAGAGAAAAGAATTTGTATGTGCTCTATCTTGAAGAACTCAAGGTTCAAAATGTTTGCCTGGCAGCAAATAAAGATAAATCTACAGAATTATGGCACAGACGTCTTGGACATTGCAGCATATGGCATGAGAAAACTGCTGAAGAAGAATCTTGTGGAAGGTCTACCTAAGGTTAGTACAAAATTGGATGGTGTATGTAAACCTTGTGCTAAGGGAAAGCACACCAAAGGCTCCTTCAAGTCAAAGACGGTGGTGACCACCTCAAAACCCTTAGAGCTCCTTCATATGGATCTATTTGGGCCAATGAGGACTACCAGTCTTGGAGGAAAGAATTTGGATTTGTCATAGTGGATGACTACTCAAGATTCACATGGGTATCATTCCTAGAGCATAAAGATGATACTTTTGAAAACTTTGTCAGTTTCAGCAAGAAGGTGCAGAAAGATCAAAAGTTCAGCATTGTGTCTATCCGATCAGATCATGGTGGTGAATTTCAAAATGAAAGGTTTGCTAGATTTGTGATGATCAGGGAATTGAGCATAATTTCTCAGCACCAAGGACACCACAACAAAATGGTATTGCTGAGAGGAAGAACAGAACCCTATTGGATATGGCAAGAACTATGCTCTCAGAATATGATCTGCCAAGATATTTTTGGGCTGAAGCAGTCAACACGGCAAGCTACATTATCAACCGAGTAATGATCAGGCAAATCCTGAAAAAGACTGCATATGAACTATTCAAAGGGAAAAAGCCAAAGATCAGCCACTTCAGACTTTTGGATGTCCTTGCTTCATTCACAATAATGGAAAAAGGGACATTGGTAAGTTGGATGCCAAATCAGATGAAGGCATCTTTATGGGGTACACCTCTAAACCCAAAGGCTATAGAGTATTTAACAACGTACTTTATTGATTGAACAGTCTGTACATATTATTTTTGATGAAACTAACCCTTCCTTGAGAAAGGAAGTAGATAGTGACAATGATGATGCAGATGAACTGTCCAAGAAACTAAAAGATACATCAATTGAGGACAAGGATGATCCACCTCTGGAAGAATTGCAACAAGAGAAGTTACTCATGAAAACCTTCCAAGGAATGGAGATACAAGAAGATCACCCACTTGAGAATATTATTGGTGATCCATCCATAGGGGTAAGAACAAGAGGTAATGTTATTCCTTGTGATTACCTAGCTTTTGTTTCTCAAATAGAGCCTAGACAGTCAATGAAGCTCTCTCTGATGAATCTTGGATAGTAGCCATGCAAGATGAATTAAATCAATTCAAGAGAAACCAAGTATGGTCACTTGTTCCTAGACCATCAGACCATCCAGTCATTGGCACCAAATGGTGTTCAGAAATAAACTGGATGAAACTGGTGCAATCTTAAGAAAAGGGCCAGATTGGTAGCTCAAGGCTATTCTCAAGAGGAAGGCATAGATTTCGATGAAACCTATGCACCTGTAGCTAGACTTGAGGCCATTAGAATATTACTTGCATATGCATCTGCTTTGAACTTGACATTATTTCAAATGGATGTTAAATCCGCATTTTTAAATGGTTTTATAAAAGAGGAAGTTTATGTGGAACAACTCCGGGTTTGATGACACAGAATTTCCCAATCATGTTTTCAAACTTCATAAGGCATTATATGGTTTAAAACAGGCACCTAGAGCCTGGTATGAAAGGCTTAGCTCTTTTCTTTAAACCATGGTTTCAGTAGAGGTCAAGTAGATAGTACCTTTTCATAAGTCAAAGGTCAAACACATTCTATTAGTCCAAATTATGTAGATGATATTATCTTTGGGTCTACTGATGAATCCCTTTGCAAGTACTTTGAAAAGTTGATGCAGGGAGAATTTGAAATGAGCATGATGGGAGAACTTAATTACTTTCTTGGATTACAAATCAAACAAGGAAAGGAAGGAACTCACATCTGTCAAGCAAAGTACACAAAAGAACTCTTAAAGAAATTTGGATTCGAAAATACCAAGCCACTGTCAACACCGATGAGCACATCAACAAGATGGACAGTGACAAAGATGGTAAGAAAGTAGATCAAAAGATCTACAGAGGTATGATTGGTTCACTACTTTATTTAACAGCTAGTAGACCAGATATACTATTTAGTGTATGCATGTGTGCTAGATATCAAGCTGATCCTAAAGAATCACATTAATTTCGGTGAAAAGAATATTAGATATTTAGCAAGATCTCATGACTTAGGTCTATGGTATCCAAAACACTGTGAAATTAACTTAGTAGGTTACTCTGATGCTGACTATGCTGGATGCAAATTAGATAGAAAAAGCACCAGTGGTGGTTGTCAATTTCTTGCAGGATGTTTAATATCTTGGTCTTCAAAGAAACAAAATTCAGTAGCACTATCCACTGCTGAAGCTGAGTACGTAGCTGCTGGAAATTGTTGTACACAACTCTTATGGATAAAGCAACAACTTGAAGATTTCGGATTAAACATCAAATCCATCCCACTGCTGTGTGACAACACAGTGCCATTAATCTCACCAAGAATCCAGTTCAGCACTCAAGGACCAAACATATTGAGGTTAGATATCATTTTATTCGTGATCATGTTGCAAATGGAAATATGAAATATCCTTTATTGATACAAATGGCCAATTAGCAGACATTTTCACAAAAGCCTTACCTGAAGAGATTCACATCTCTTAGAAGGGAATTAGGCATGTGCAATTTGTGATAAAAGTTTGCTTACAATGGCACATTAAATTTCAGATTAAGTATTTTTTTTCCCTCCATGGCGTTAAGCAAAAGAAATTCAAATATTCTTTGTAACCGCTCTCTCATTGAAGTCGGTTTGAATAGTCAACACCTTTTGTCGTTTTCCACCGCCTTTTGGCGCCTCACTTTCCACATCGCATTAATTTATTCATAAAATCAATGGCAGAACGATTCGTATCTCATCGTCTACCTTTTCCCCTTTTCATCCTGTCGCATGAGCCGATGCCCTAACAACTCATATCTCAACCCTCTGCAAATTTGAACCTTCCTCCTCCTTCCCGCAAAATTTCTTGAGGATTCCTTCTCTTCTCCTTCCGTTTCAACCTTCCAGAGACTTTCCCACCTGAATCCATGGCCGCACCAGTCATCGCCGGCAGTTTGGGTGGCTACAGCGCCGAGTTTCTCACTCCTGAGCAGCAGGAGAGGTTTCCTTTGTGAAGACGAGCTCTGTGGAAATAAAGAAGTCGATGTTGCTAATCTGAGGAAAAATGGAATGAGCAGTGTGTAGATTTGATCAATCAGATGCAGTGGACAGGAGTCTCCACCTTTTCAGAGGTCAGTTATCCGGACTTGGTAAAAGCTTTCTTCGTATGTATGAGAACAGAGGAAGATGGGTCCCTAGTCTCTTCAGTAAAGGGAACCCTGATTAGAATAGACCCTGAGTTGCTGAAGATGTTGTTTGATGTGAAGACTTCCGGATTTAGTGGGGTTCACACCGTGGACGCCCAAGTGAAAGGTTTGGGAATTGTGGGCCGGGCTTCAAGCTAAGGGACGACAAGCTTGATATAATCAACTATCTGCTTTCAACCGCCTCCTTCATTTTATTGTCTGTCAAATCTTAGTTCCCAGAAGTGCAACATTTTCTTCTTGCACAAAGGCCGACTCAGACATGATGTACTGGGCCATTCAAAATAAGGAGATAAATAGCCGCAGTGATGATGGAAAGAATGAAATTTGCCAGAGATCAGATTTGGGACACCAAGAGTAAGTTAAATGTGTCCCTGCCATATGCCCACCTACTTACCAAGATCTTCAAACACTTCGGTGTTGATCTTTCTGGGGCAGTTGTAGAGAAAATGGGCCAAGCAATCAGGTCCAGGAACCTGAAGAAGAGTGGCTTCTCTGTGGAAAATGGTGTCTGGTTCAAGGCTTCAGTTGCTGAAGGCGAAGCCATCATTGACGACACCTCAGTTGTTCATCAGGAGATGGGATCAGCGGATATGATTCCAGAATTGCCAGTGGAGTCAGTTTCAGTGCCAGTAGTTGGAGCAGCAGAATCATCAGGCCCCTCTTTAGCAGAAGTTCAGTCTGAAATTGCAGTGGAAGAAGAAAGAGTATCAGCACCAGCTTCAGAATTTCCAGAAGAATTAGCTGTCAATTTTGCAGAAAGGAGAATTGAGGATATTCTCCCAGAGGATATTATTTCAGTTGAGGACCCACTACCCTCAACTGTGGTTGCGTCCATTCTTTCAGACATTATTGATTCAATTCCTTTCACCTCTAGTGCTCCAGAACCAGTGGCAGAGTTGCAGAAGAGACTGTGGCATCAGGCCACATTGATGAACCAATGGAAGATGTTCAAGTAGAGGTAGAGCACCCAGCTGCTCAAGGTGACTCTGTGATGGAAGATGCTCCCATTCAGGGGGAGCAAGTATCAAATGAAGAAGATGCTCCTATTGAGGGGGAGCTATCAAAAGAAGGTTCAGCAGAAACAACTCCAGTTGTTGATGGTCAGGGAAAGGCATAGAGATTCTCAAAATTTGGATGACAGAGAAGGAGAGATTGCAAGCTCTTCAAGCTCAGATGATGATCAACCTCCTCCAGCAAAAGAAGGCAAGAAGAAGGAAAGAAGTTGCCTCTGAAGTTCCTCTCCTGCTGATACACCTTTTGAGAGGCAGGTCAAGCAGAAAATTGTCATAATTTGAAACCAGTGATTGAAAGGCTGAATGTGCAAGGTGAGCTCTTATGTACTCTCCAGTCAGATGTAAACTCTATATTTTTGAGCCAAGCTTCAGCAAACAAAGAATTGGGACAATCAGAAATGCTATGAAATGGTTTAACAAGGAAATGAGCAGCATGAAAGGCATGCTCTCAGATATTATCAAGGCAGTTGGAGTTCAAGCTCCTCCTCCTCCAGAAGCAGCAGCAGCACCAGAGCAACACCAGAAGCAGCAGCAGCACCAAAAAGAGGTAGGGCCAACAGGGCCAGCTGATCAGTTGAAGGGCCAACAGGCCATCTGAGCAAGGGTCAGGGCCAGGGCCATTGGAGAGTGAGTCTGTGCAGATAGAGGCAAAAGAGTTCTTGGCACCCAAGCCCCCAGCTCCCTCTTCCCCCTCTCACACACCTATTCCTCCAACTCCACCCTCAGCTCCTACAGCACCTCCTGCTCCTCAAACATTCAAGAAGCCTCAATCTAGACCATTTCTTCTCCTACACCATTTCAGTCCACCTCATCTCTGCCTCCTCTACTTCCATTCCTTCTCCTTCTCCTATACATGAGGCCCCTCTAGCATCCTCAGCTGGAGCATCCTCCTCCCCTCTGTCCCTCCCTTGGACCAATTGATGACCTTCCTACTACTTCCCACTCTTTTCTTCATCATACTCCTCCACCCTCTTTCATCACTATCATACCTGAAAGAGCCCAACTTAACTCTCCCTTTATGGAACAAATAAAGGATGAGTTTGAGGAAGGGATCCTCAGGTCTGTGTTGAAGGTTGGGGAACATGTTCATAGGGCAGACCCTTCTAGTCCTGCCCCCAGAAGAGGAAGCTTACTTCTACTTCCTCCCTCTCCTCTGAACCCAAATACCCACCTTTGTGGTTTTCTCTCACAGTGGACAACAACATCCCTCACTGTACAGAGAATATCTCTCAAAGGGTGTTTTTGCAACCATCATTAACCTTCCATTTCTTGATCTCACAGATCATTTGCACACTATTCTACCTACACTTTCTTTACAAATCTGAAAAATCCAAAATCTTCTATCTTGCCCACTCCAAATCTGAAGAGCAGTGGGGCAAATGTCACAAGATCTCCTAAAGAAATTCATTCTACCAAATCTGCTAGATTCCCTCCAAGGGACCACTCCCTGACCCTATCAAGTGGTTCAGGATCTATCATAGAGAACTTTGGGCACCCTATATTCAAAAGGAAATCAAAATGATCAGGCACACAACCATTATCCTACACCATGGACCAATTCCTCACCTGTGCCAGCTTTGGGACTCGTCGATTTCTCAAGATGAACATGGATAAGAATGATATGCTGACCTTCTCTATCAACACCTAGATCTTCATCTAAAAGGATGACTTCCACCATGGGACCCTCCTACTCTGTATCCTTTGGAGTCTTCAAAACTCTTTTTGAAGAGCAGGAAACACAGGCATGGGAAACCATCTCCCATTTTGCCTCTCTTCTGTCTCCTGTTCTATTTACCAGTACTTCACAAAGTTAATGAAATGCCCTTCTTTGTATTACTCATCTTCTCTTTCTCTCTTCTTTCTTTGTCGAAGATTGTCTTTTTGCTTAATGACAAAAAGGAGGGAAAAACTTATGTTTGAAACATATATATGCATTTTTACTTATTGTTCAGTTTTGTCATCACCAAAAAGGGGGAGATGATGACCAATCTGTCCCCATGTAATTTTAATTAATTACATATATATTTAATGATAACAAAAACCCAAACAAAAGTTTATCAATTATATCTAATGATTATTTCATGTCTTAAGCACAGAAAAATACCAAGGTCGAAAAAGCCAATAAAGGTATACATTACTTTTCTGAAGCATTAATCTTTTCAACATGATATTTCTCTAAGTCCATATCGACTTCTATTGAAGGCCATAACGATTTCTTATAAGCATATCGATTTAAATAGAATTATCATAACGATTCCTTCTGGTTGAAAAGTCATTGTGTTCAAACAAATCGATGCCGTAACGATTCTATAAGTGATCGCAACGATTTCCTTATAAGACTGAAAAGTCATGTTATTTCAAAACAAAGTCATGTCACAACGACTCTATAAGTTACCGTAACGATTTCCTTAGAGCCCATAACGACTTGCTCGTCACAGCTCTATAAGTACCGTAACGATTTCTTTAGAGCCCGTAACGACTTGCTTGTCGCAACGACTCTATAAGTTGTCGCAATGATTTCTTTAGAGCCCGTAACGACTTGCTCGTCACAACACTCTATAAGTTACCGTAACGATTTCTTTAGAAACTCGTAACGACTTGCTTGTCATAACGACTCTATAAGTTATTGCAACGATTCTTTAAAAAGCGCAACGACTTGCTTGTTGTAACGATTTCATAAGTTACCGTAACGACTTCTTTAGAACTCGCAACGACTTGCTTATTGTAA